>JASSUY010047280.1:0-25060 GCA_032466535.1 Forpus xanthops
GGCCCCTTCAGATACTGGAGGTCTCCACACAGCCTTCTCTTCTCCAGGCTGAACAGCCCCAACTTTCTCATCCTATCTTGATACGGGAGGTGCTCTAGTCCCCTGATCATCCTCGTGGCCCTCTTAAATATTATATACCATTTACTGTTAATTTGCTGATAATTGCATAGACATTTCTATAATGATACAGCACCTATCCCAGTTGAGTGGGGTTTTCGAATGGTACAGTAGAAATGAACACAACGTAAACATAACAGCATGTAAACATAAACATAGCTATATATATAAACATATATTATAGAAACAGAACTATACCTAATGTAAGCATAAAAGGTATTTAATATAAATGTAAACATCGCAGTATACATATAAGCACACATAATGGAAAAATAAGCATAGCAATGTACATATAAAACATGCAGAATGTAAAATCAGAAACATAGAAATATAAACATAGAACACATAAACTTGCATAATATGAACATATCTAATGTAAATATAAGCATATGTAATGTAATTAAACAACAATGTAACTGTAAGCATACACGATGTAAATGTAAATATACCTAATGGAAACATAAATATACCTATATCGATATACACATACCTAATGTAAACATACACACAACAATGTAAATATCCATGCATAATATTAACATAGCGATGTTACCATACATAATGTAAGCAGAAACATGCATAGTGTAACCGAAACATACCTATATAAATGCAAACGATCCTCATGTAAAATCCTGAACGTACGTATGCATACGTAATGTAAATATAAGCATGCTTATTGAACCATAAACACAGTAATAGATACAGAATGCACATATAAACATATCTAACATAAACATTATACATATATATATATGTATAAAGCATACACCGAATCATAGGTTAGGTTTCGAAAAGACCTTATGATTATTGAGTTCCAACCCCCCTGCCATGAATAGGGACATCTCCCACTAAACCTTGTCACCCAAGAGTATGTCCAACCCAGCCTTGAGCACCGCCAGGGATGGAGCATTCACAACTTCCCTGGGCAACACATTCCAGAGCCTCACCACCCTTACAGTAAAGAATATGCAGTACATAATGTAAATATAAGCATTACATAGCAGTAATTTAATTTATCATGAACTTAACGTAACATCAAGCTAGCACTCCAGGCCAGGAATGAAGCCAAGGCGACTAGGAAGAAGGACGGACAGTATATAATTCCTTAAACCTGTATCTTACTGATACTTCTGTACTGAAAAGGCTGTGGAAGAATGAGGGTGAATTTCCAGATACTGTTCTTTGGTTGTGAAATCATACATACATTCTGCAAGAGAGTTTCCTGTTGCATTTTGGAGTGTTCTGTAGCAGTAACATCATCATTTGTTTATAAGGAATGATGTTTGATTACATTGTTTCTGTTGGTTTAACATACACGTTTATGACTTAGTCATGAAAACAGCCCAATTTATCTCATGAAAAAAAGAAAGGAAATAAAATCTTGGGAAAACCTTTTAACTTTCAAAGCTCCGTCTGTTCATTGTGCGTGTATGGTTCTGCAGGCTGGATATTTTTAGGCTGGTGCTCCCATTGAAACTGAGAGTTTTGAATGTTTAAAGAATGCATGAATGCATCTTTATTGAGATCATCTTTGCTCCTATATTGTTCCAGTTTCTTTGCATCTACACATACAGCGAACTTGATAGAAGCTGTTTTCTCTTTCATTCAACTCGGCATACCTTTTTTTTCTGTCTTCAGAGATAAGAATACTATAATGTAACAGCAGAGTTTGTGCAAAAAAGAGAACAATTTGTTGACTTGGAATAAGTACTTTGCTGTTTGGCTGAACTGCATCTCATCACAAGAAAGTGTTTAATTTTATATGACCATTTCACTCTATTTGCTCAGAATGCATTTCTTAAAATTGTTTAGGAGTTTCTTCTTCTATCACCTTATCTTTGTTTTCCTCAAGAGCATCACTGTCCTGCCAAGCCATAGCTTCCCTGAAATGCCACAATCAGTGAAAAATGACACTGTCCAATTCTCCAGGTGGCATCAGAAACATTGTGTGCATTTCCTAACTGAGATTAGATAAAAGAAGTATATGTGAAACCCATATAGGTGGGAGTTTATTGGTTTATTCTAGCCATTAAGGAATAAGGATAGTCAAATTTAGTAATATAATGAGACTCTATCAAAATATATATCTTAATGCTTTTTCATCTGTGCAAACATTTGCCATGTTAGGAAGTGTTTGCAATGTAAATCCTACAGGCTTTTCTAGGTCATTTAGCATTATATGAGGAATCACTGCTCTGACCCCATATGGTGAAGTGTCAGAAGCTAAACAGATTGGCAGGGCAGGGTCATAACGCACTATAATCCTTGAGGACATCAGGTACTGTTTCACCAATTCAAAGCAGCTTGACATTCCTTTCACCAGTGACACTTTATTTCTCTGTAATAGTTCTGTCATAAAAACTAACTGCAGCAGACAGATTTGATATGAATTTCCTGAAGTAGTTTCAGGAGAGGTGGACAGGGTTTAATTCTAATATATATTGTGCATTACTTGGTTGATACAACAAACTACATGTCTTGCAAGCGGAATAAATCTCTGGCTCTTGCAGTTTTTTCCTGCATACGTTATTAAGTCATGAGGGAAGAGGTTATGTGCTTTGAAGTACGGTGGTTTAGGAGTCAAATCACAGAGGTGATAGGCCTCCTACATTCTGTTTTCGAAATCATTATTTGCTATTAATAACAATCCCATTGCACTTTCTCTGATTTCTGTTACGCATTTCTTAGTATGAAGAAGAAAAGTGCCTCTGCAGAAAGACTGCACTGGAAGGGACCTCAGCAGACTGTCTAGTCTGTCTCCCAATGCAAGATGGAATCAAAGCACAAGTAGATGCTGGCAGAGCATCTTTTTAAGACCAGAGATCTTAAAAGATCTCTTCTAACCATAAACCAAAGCTGATACATTTCAGGAAGAAAACTGTTAGATTTTGCATAAGAGTGAGCACAGTGTTGTTTCTTTTTCCATTATGGTAAACGACCCAACCAGGACTTACCTCAGTATGTGCGTGCATGTTTGCAAACATGTGTGTATATATATAATGTGTGTGTGTTTGTATATATATATATATAAACATGAAGACCATAATGGCATCAACATTATTCAGAAAACCCCTGTTAAAAATCATTGAGATTGATATTCCTGAACCTGAAGGATGAGGAACACGAAGTTTCTATTCACAGCAATCCTTTTCACAGAAGTCTGTACTTGTTAGTTTGTACATCTCTTTTTCTTCACCTTTGGCGACGGTGTAACACTTAGTGGTGCTGTAGAGCATTAAGAATCTGACATTTCTGACATAGTTTTTGTTGGTTTGCTTCACTTTTCATCTCAGCTTCTCAATGGCTTTGCTTATCTATTTGGTTTTATCAGAGCAGAATTATATCCTATAAACACACTAGAATTTAATGGTAAATATTGGCATGACACTCTCTATAAAAATATTTAAAGTGGAAAATACATGTTTGAAGATGTGTACTAATGGTATTGGGTTTTTTTGTGTGTGTGTTTTTATCGCCTAGGTGATTGTAGAAATGCTTATTTAAAAACTGGTCAGGTTCAAATTGCAGCTTCAAGGTGTATTTGCTATGAATACACAGTGAACCAATGTGTGCACAGTGTGTATCAGCTCACAGTGTAATTATTTAATTGGTTTATGAACAGACCTGGGAAAATACTGGGGGTTGGAACTGGATGATCTTAAGGTCCTTTCCAACACTAACTATTGTATGATTCTGTACTTTTTGGATGGCAGTTGCAGTCAAAGAAGAATGTCTGTTTTTCTGCTGTTATCTGGGATGTTATTCAGCTTGAAATACAGGGTTATTTATCTCAGGCACTTCAGAATTTCTTTTAGCCTCTACAGACTATTGTATTCCCAAGAGATCACTTCATCCATCTCTACAATAATCTCACACCATTTTTTTCTCTTGTGACAATGTTTGTTGCTCTCTTTTGCTCTCGCTTTTTCTTTTTTGGAGATTCATTTAAATATACATTTGATAAGCTTGCTTTCCCTCCCTTTACAAATAATGTTTTTGTGTGCTTTGGCTCTTCTCATGTTTCAGTTTTAGCCTACATTTTGAGTTCAGCCGTAAATCCTAGGGGTTTGGATAGCCTAGGTCTTACTTCTTCTCTTGTTATTACTATTTGTTTGCTAGGAAAAGAGGAAAAAAAAATAGCAGTAATTTTGACTAACATTCAGATATCAAACTCTGTATGTTCTCCTATGTTTTGGGGCTTTTCTTATGCATAAACCAACTTGTTCAATAGCACTGTTCTAAAAAAGTCCAGCAGTGTACAATATTTGATCTTTCTTTGTGTCTGCTTTGACTGCTCTTTTTGGCAAGTGATATGTGTAATACTGTCACATGTGATTCCCCAGACTGTCTTAAGAGTAGAAGAATGTAAAGCAACACCGTAGTGTTCCTAGTCTCATTATGGTAAACAATGAGGTATTTTTCTTGGGGTCATTAATAGAACTGTAGTCTTAAACAATCTAATTCCTGGTTTAGGTTATTGTATTTTATAATTCAAAGCTAAGAAAAACAGTTCAAATGCTTGGCTTGCTCAGATGATGTTTAAATTTTAATCTGCAGTGAATAACAACTGTGGAATTCTTTTGTTATCTGTCAGCATTTTATATCATCCAGTGGGAATCGTGTGCAACTTCAGAGAAGACCCATCTGTTTTCCTGTTCTTCTCATTATGCCAATCAAAAAGTCACTTGTGTAGTGAGAGAGAGTTACACAATGTTTTTGGTTGAGTCACAGAAGAAAATGAACCTCCCCTACCCCGCTGTGAAGAGCTGGTTTTAGTTCTAAGAGACTGTGTTTTGTGAATAGAACACTCGGCGAGTTACCTTTTAACTCAGATTTTAATTAGTTAATGTAATAACTATTGACTTTGCTGTAGGGATATGCCAGTATTATTGATATGACAATTAAATGCAAAATGATTAGCCTATTAAAGAAGTACTAATTGACTTTTGTTCTTACTAAGCTAAACTATTAAGAGCTGATTGGTCAAAATAAAGTGAGCTGTATCTGTAATGATTAAACTCTGGATTTTAATTCTTATGCTACTTTCATATTTTCTGTTTTTATTTGAATGATGCTCTGAATTGATACGTGTTTTCAGACAGATTTTAATTTAACATGAATAGCAATTACAGAAGTAGCTTGTTTGCTGTTAATGCAGAAGTGGAATGGTTTGCAGACAAAGGAAAAAGGTTTTCTAGGTGATCTGGAAATGGCTATCCTTTGATGATGCTGATAGGCTTAATCACATTTGCTAATAAGATAATTATTCATTGTGCTTAATATTGGGTCTTAATACGTTACCTGGACTTCTCTGTAATGTAGCATGGCTTCTTCAGTTTGCAAAGTGGATGCAAGTTGTGCCAAGTAGTTTAAAGCTGATCTCTCTTGTCTTGATAGGAGCTTATGTTAATTTTGATAGGAATGATTGTATAAGATGTGAAATACTGTTTTGTTGGGTTTTGTCTTGACATTTTCTGCATTGTCCTTACAAACACCATTGTCTTATTCAAGTTAAACCTTGGCTACTTGGTTGCATATAGGCACAAAAGCCATTCTTTTCTGTTTGGGAAAAGTCACTTGTGAGATTGTGAAAATATATGAAACGAAAATATAATGACAGAAAATTAAGATACCAGAATGAGCTCAATGTGTTTTTCTTCTCTGCTTAGATATAGAAAAATAATGCTGCCCTTAATGTTTAATTGTATTGATCGTAAAGAAACAAAATATTTAACTATTAAATTGAAATGAAACTATTGCTGACAGCCCTTATTTATCAATTGTCTCTTATTTATCAACTGTAATAGTTTGTGTGTACTAAGTATCGCTCTCCCCTCTCTTCCAGTCCAGGTACAAAGGGCACTGATGTAGCTTCACAATCAAGATCTAGGAAGACAAGGTAAGACTTTAAGGACATAAATTAATGTTAACGATCTTGGTTTGCTGCCTTGAATTCAATTTTTGCCTCATGTTCTGCTGCTTAGAAGTCTGTGTACTCATGAAATTGTGTTCTTGTGGTTTTGCTTTCATGGGAAAAGAATGTTTTAAATTGCATGGAAAATTTTCCCTTTCTATCAGTGTGGTGCTTCCAGTTTTCACAGTTGGTCTCAGTTTGTCCCTCATGGTGTAGGACCGTGAATGATGCTAGGTTGCTGATGTTCCTTCATCACATCAGTCATACAGATGAAGTGGAAATAAATAGAAATTGGAGAATTCGCTTTTAGGTAATTAGTGATGTTTTACATGCTTTCATTATTGCCTATTTTTGTGGCCAAATAGCATGGCTTAAAATATTCACAGCAGCTGGTGAAAGGAAACAAAGTAAAATTAGGGGTGCGTGTATGGGCGTTGCACTGAGTGCCAATAATTTTGCTTAGTTGTATTGCTGATGGGTGCTTAGAACTACAGGCCTCATTTTCCTTGAGGTTGATTTGTTTGTTTTTCTAGGTTTTTGGGTTTAAAATGCCCATGTTGTACTGTAGATGCTTCAGTGTCAGCTAATAGTAAACATAGTGGTGAGAAAGGATGAATGCTGATCTTGAGGTGAATCATGTGGAGATGTGTAGAAGGAAACGGCATACTGGGAGCTGTAAAAGTGCCTCTAGTTTTCTCTCTAGCAGTACTCTGTGTCTTGGTTGATTACATATCAAAGGAACAACAAGAGCAGCTGCCTGCTTTGTTATAAAACTGCCTATATGTGTTTCTCCCCAGGCAGCCCATCCCCTAGTCCAAGGGATCACTAGGCTAACCGCACATTGCAGACTTATGCCTGCCGCCTTAAGTCTGTTGTTCCCCTCCTCCCAGGCCAAGCTCAATAGATCCCTGTGATTGTAGTCTCAGTATGTCAACAGACAGGACTTCTGGAAGCTATGCGATTCAGAACCGGTTTTCTGTTTCTGTGGAAATCACAAAAGAAAAACCCCAAACCTTAAAAGAGAGCGTGAGATGGCTTAAACTGAGCTGAAGGAACTAGCTTTAAATGCCTGGAACCGAAAATGTACTTTATGAAAGGGGGGTGGGTAAAAGGAAGAACAGCTTTGCTAGTGGAGTTGAGGGAGCTGTGAAGCTGTTGGTATCACAGAATGTACTTATATCTGAGCAGAACTCGAGGTAAGGACAAAAAGATATGGAACCAAATTTGATGCTTGATATGAGACTACTTGATCCAGAAAGTAAAGTAGTGAGACATTTAGAAAAGAAAATCTCATGACGTGGAAAGTAGGCATGAAGAGTGATGAGTTTTTAGTGAATTAAAGTTTGTATCAAGGGATATGTTGCAGTTCCAAGGACTGAGACAGTTGAGACGTGCATGTTTTGCTCAGTTTTGAAAGGTATTGATTTCTGTATCTCTGATACATTATAGATGGATTTGGATTTCTTGCGTGTTGTGGGTAGGAATGACAATCTGAAACTAGAAGAATATAATTGGGTAGATGCCTAGGATGATAATGCTGATAATTATGCAGTTAAGTATACTTTGACCCTCTGCTCTCATGAAACCCCACTTGGGAGTACTGTGTGCAGTTACGGTGTTTCCAGCGTGGAACTGTTGGAGCAGGTACAGAGGAGGTCCCAAGGATGATCAGGGGCTGGAGCGCCTCCCATATGAAAACAAGCTGAGACAGTTGGAGCTGTTGAGCCTGGAGAAGAGAAGCTCTGTGGAGACCTCATAGCAGCCTTCCAGTGTTTGAAGGGGCCTACAAGCATGACGGAGAGGGACTCTTCATCAGATACTGTAGTGACAGAACAACTTAAACAGGGAAAGTTCAGGTTAGGTGTAAGGAGAAAGTTCTTTACTGTAAGGGCGGTGAGGTGCTGGAACAGGTTGCCCAAACAAGTGGTAAATGTTCCATCCCTGGCACTGTTCAAGGCCAGGCTCGACAGAGCTTTGGGCAACATGGTCTAGTAGAAGACATCCCTGTACATGGTAGAGGGGTTGAAACTGGATGATCTTACAATCCTTTCCAACCCAAACCATTCTGTGATTCTAAGACAAGTAAGATTACAGAAGATTCCTGGTGCAGTATTATTTTTACTAGAAAAAGCAAAATGCCACTGCATTTTTAAAGTCACCAATAAAAGAAGTCATTAGTTTCCAACTGTAATTTAAGAAGAAAAAAAAAAGGTACTAATACATTGTTTTCTATCATCTTTTTGTGCAGCATTTTGTTTTGCTGCAAGCCAATCACCTGAAAAATTACCTGCTGAAATAGAATTTCTTTCATTATATACGCTCACAAGAGGATGCTTCAAAACACACATGATTTGGCAATCTAAAGAAAAAATATCAAATAATTATCGCAAAGGTTATATTCCTTAAATTACGCACTCTGCTTTATAGTTTTGAATGCAGCCCAATGTTCTCCATCTAGCCATTTCAAAAACCTTTAGAAGTGGTTAAAAAAGAAACAAATCCCCCAAATTAAGTCTGAAAGTCATTTCAAAACTCATTTAAGTAGCAAAACTGAAGGAGCTTCTTTTTTTCCTTCATTACATTCAGGAACATCAGTGAGAAGCAACATGTTGTATTTAAATAAAGATCTAAATGCAGTAAATCAGACTGTATATTTATACAGAACTTGCAAAGAAATCTGGACATTGACTATTTCAACTATAGGCCAATTATATATCTTAAAGCTGAATACATGGGATAAATAGCGATTTAAATGAGTAATGTCAATAAATCTCTGAAGGAAGGACTGGAACAACTTGGTACGTGGGAGAAAAATGATCTACAAGAAAGAATGGCAGCTAAAGCAGTTAAAGAAACTGTAGAATGACAGAAATGTTCTTGGAAGGCTTGAAAACTAACAATATTTGAATGCTTTTAATTAAGGCTTTGGGGCAGCTGTTCAACTATGAGATGTAATATAAATGGGATCTTGTATAATCCCGTGTTCATTTATATAAGTTAAAAAAAGTAAGAAAATTAGTATGAGAAAAAAAACCCTTGAAGCGTGAAATTCTCCTGGTTACATTAAAAAAAGTTACAGTTCTATCTTTTGGTCTTTCCTAATAGCAGCAGAAAGTGAGGTAATGATACCTGCCATTATCTCAATGGTTGGTCGGGATCGTTCCAGTAGGTGTTAAATATAGAAGAACTTGTTTGATAAAGCTGTTGAAAGCTTGTTGGTTTGGGGGATTTTATATGATTTGAGAGACTACCATGGAATTTTGAATATAAAAAGAAAGGAGAGGAAGAAAAAGAGCTGCTGAACAGCATCCCATGATGAAAGAAAGGTCAAAGTGACTCAGTAATTTCAGTTTTCATATTGGTGTCAATGCGTCAGATCTTCAGAGGTGGTGAACAAGTGCAAAATTTGTAGAAATCAGTACATTTGTGGTCATTACCAGTTTGGAAATGAATGTCTGTCGCTTGTTATTTGGTACTGGTTGACATTCACTGGTGAAGATCAAAACCTGGAGCTGACTGGAAATTTTTGTGTCAAAGGAATGTTCCTCCAAAAAAGATTTAAAACTCAATTATGAAGTCTTATTAGTGCTATGATCTATTAGGTTATGCTTCTTGGTTTGACTATAGGGATTTTTCAAAGCTGTAGAGCTCTGAATGTGTGAAAGGCATGTCTTTGAAACGACAGAGCGTGGTGTAACAGGTATGCATATCCGGTCCTTCCCAATCTTTTTGGAGAAAGGAAATGTGCAAACTTATTTCCTGTTGAAATAGAAGCAGAAATGGCTGCTTCTCTTCCTTAGCAGGGCTAGTTTGAATCTTTGCTGCAATTATAGCACTTGAGGCAGAAGGAAGATGAAAACGTTAAGTATATTAGATCAGTTTACTATCTTTATACACTGTCTTGAGGATCCCTCCCTTATATCTCTGATCTGTGAGGCCAAGCATAACGCTACCTCCTACTCAGGATTTCTTTTTTCCTTTCCCCCTCTTCCTTTTCTTGAAGGTTTCCTGTATGCCTTTTTAACGCAAAGTGGGTCATCTTCAACTGCAAGCCGTTAAGCTTTTGCAATCCAATTTTCAAGAAAATTAACCAGCTCTTTCTCACCCAGATCATATAGGAGCCCATGTAGCCTGAGGATTTAATCTTGGATCTAGTTTCTCAAATATTTCTACATTGGTCTGTAAGATTTTTATCTCTTTTCATTAGATCGTGTATTCGGGCTTTTACTCAGCTTTGAAAAAGTAACGATTTTTGTTACCATTTTATATTCTTATTCTACACTTCCGGAGCTCATGAGAAGCTCACGCTCCCTTTGACGCCATTGTTTTCCTAAAATTCACAGGAAAAAAACCAGTTTCTTAAGAGCACTTCTAATTACTCTCTTTGCTGCTTCTTATCTTAGAAGGTAGACTAGAAGATGGCTATTGTTTTTTCCAGTAGTTTGATGTTATGAAGTCACAAAACGTACATCTGTGTAATATAATATTGTTTTGGTATTTTAAGCAATTTGTTTGGCTATGTATTTTTATAAATTTCTCTAAGTTTCATTACTGTGTAGAGGGAAAAACTACATTACTAAGCCTGTGGCACTCTATGGCCTGATGTAAGGAGCCTTCAGTCTTTCTAGATTACCAAATTTAAGGTTACTATTTTAAGATTGAAAGAGTTGATTGCCTAAGCAGAGGGCCAAACTGTAGATGATGCTATTGAAAATGCAACTGCTGGTGTCCCCATAAAGTGGTGATATGTAAAGTTAGTACGTGGTCACCTGCATAAGAGAATGATTTTGCTTTCTAATGCTTGCATGTTATGACACACAGGATGATTAAGGATATCAGTAAGTAAGTAACTCAAGCCAAGTTACAACTCTGCTAATGTTAGGTGTGTTCCAATACAAATTTGGTTATAACAAGGCAATCTTAATCATTCTAATCGCAAGGCAGCTATGTGGCAATAAGTATGCTCTCAAAACAGCACAGAGGTATCACAAGAAGGCTTTGTTTAGATCTACTCAAGAAAAGTATGGTATTGCATTGTAATAAATGAATACCAAACTTTTAAAGTACTCGTTTTTCTCTGCAGGGTTTGGGATGGTTTGTGGTTTCAGTGGTATGCCAGTAACTGTTAATCATCGCTAGTTGGGCATTACCCCAGACTTTCTTGTTCCACTCCTGCAGCACAATTTTTACTCAAAATCTTAATTGAGTCCTTCAGGAATTAATTACATTTTCATTGGAAAGGAAGGAAATAGTGAGATCCAAAAAGGATTTGACAAACACATGAAATGTAGGAGAACCAGGAAACAGAGTACAGAAAAAAAGAGAAATGAGCCTCAGTTTAGGAACAATTTCACATGGGTAGGAAGTATATGGAAGCAATTATTAGGACACTTTCCTGCTTTTAAAAGACAAAGTTAATATAGGGCATTGCTAAAGAAGGAGGGTGTTACGTTTGCTGTTTATAAGGAGAAGAAAAGTGTAACAGGTTAAAATGAGGTTCCTTTATACAATGTTTTTGTTTTGTTTTTTTCTTTCCTGAATTAGTTCCTACAGTATATGTGCGTTTTAACATTGTGCTAAAATAGATCAGTTTATCCATTTAATGTGTGTTAAATTGTATTGGTTTATCAGGTTATGTGATATTCTCTGCATAATGAATCTGAATGGCTCTTTCTAAACATTAAAATAAAAAAGTCAGTCTGAAATACTGGACACGTTCCTCTTCATGTCCTGTGCTTGCCACCATTCGACCACTGCTTGTACCTGTGCTAATATGTTTTACTGCTCATTAGTTCTAGTTAGTTTAACTTTTCACTCAGCAGCCTGCTGCATCAGAACATGATGATCGGTAGTAAAACCACTGAGCAACCTACTGTCTGGTGAAATAAAAGTGTCTAGAATGAGAATCGATGAACTTCAAACAGAAGTAAATTTCTACAAAGCCATCTGTTGTTACTGCTCTATACAGTTGCAAAATTCTGACAAATACATAGCTACTACATCAAGATCTCAGCCATTTCCATAGTTACTATCCATATCTGCCTCAATGTTTGTGGCAAAAGATGTCAGTTCTGAGGGTGTGATTAAATAGTATTGTAGTGGTATTGTAGGTCCATCTGGTTTGTTCAGTTATCAGATGGAGATACTGAAAAGGTGCTAGAAGTCATCGTTCCCCCCCTTTTGTTTGTTATAAAATTGTTGTGAATAGCTGAGAGGTCAGTCTACAAACAGTGCTCTTCAAGGACAAGTTTAAGGCTCATCTTGATTTAGCTTCACTGTTAGCTTCACCGTGTGGTAAGCTACAGCTGGGGGCTGTCTAGTCTGGAGAGAAAATGTACTCCTACTGTCAAAGCCTGTGAACAAAATGGGAATGACACTGGGCAGCACAGAAGGTGCCAGACAAAAGAAAATCCAGTGAGCTCAGGAAATTACACAGGCGGTAATTCATTGTACTACTCTAATGTGAAAATCTGATTAATTTCATAGCAGGTTAGATGAAGAAGTTGATTCTTCATGCTGTGAGTCAATAGAAAGGCTCTATAGCATGTCCTTGCTTGGCTTCTCCCACTGGCATATAGGTGATCTTGTACTCTCTGGATATCCGTCTTCAATCAGTCTTTTGGTCTTGGATTTTTCAGCACAGCTGTTTATCAAGACAAAGCAAATCCAAATCCTGCCATTCCCAGGCATCTTTTAAAAGATTAGTGTACTTTTGATACAGAAGATCTTGTCTCACAGCAGCAGGAGCATATTGCAGCAATATGCTGTTTTAGAGAAACCCAAAGTACTTAAGATGTTATTAAATGGAATTTGTCTTTGCTGGTATATTAATGTTGTTGATGAAAATGAATCATAAACAGGATTTAGTGGAGACAATGTGCAGATGACTAGATGGCACCTCATACATGCTGTCTTATAATTGTTCAAAAGTAACTGCTCACTGACTTAGAGGAATGGTATCAGGAGCAAAAGGGATTTTCTTACCTCACAGAAGACTTTAATGGGCACATTTTATGATGAAAATAAGCAATATACAAGGAGTAATGGTTTCAAACTTAAACAGGGGAAGTTTAGATTGGATATGAGGAAGAAATTTGTTACTGTAAGGCTGGTGAGGCACTGGAATGGGTTGCCCAGGGAAGTTGTGAGTGCTCCATTCCTGGTGGTGTTGAAGGCCAGGATTAGTTTAGAGCCTTGGGTTAGTGTGAGGTGTCCCTGCCCATAGCAGTGGGGTTGGAACTAGATAATCTTAAGGTCCTTCCCAACCCTAACTATTCTATGATTCTATGAACGTAGACCTCTAACATCTGGAGCTGTCGCATGTTCACTGTTCCAAGATACTTTGTTTTTTGTGGGTTGGAAACTGTCACTTGGAAATATCACTATTTGTAATGTGTTGCCACTAACTCATGTCATAGTAATTCCTCCATGTTATAGTTATTCAGGGGCCATAGTTCCTAGGATGGTTCACATCATGGTTGCGGTACTTCTATTTCTCTCTACCTGACTCAGGTGCAGTGGTTAATAGAGTTGCCTGGCAGGGCTTTTTCACCTCCTTGGCAATATCATAATCATATCTGTCTCTTATCTTTAGTTCTTTCTCTGGTCACACAGTATAAAGATGATCCTGCTGTGATTGGAGCTGCTGGTAATACCAGTTTACAGTCAGGTTTTTGAGTGATTTTGCATGCATGTGTAACAGTGACATCAGTAAAACTACTGCTCAAAACCACATAGGAGTCCTCTGTGGAGAAAACAGGTTGACTTAAATTATGCAGCAAATGCTTTTAGACTAAATATGAAGAAAATAGGGGGAAAATGAAAGTAAAGTTCAACTTTAGGACCCCTTAATGCTTAACCTATAAGAATTGATGAAAATGTGAAGAGAACAAAACACCGCCCTGTCTCCCTCTAGAATAAATGCCAGGACCATACCCAATGCAGTCTACTAAACAGAAATCAGAGCTTTTCCAGGAAGAAAAATCACTGACAGTTTAACATTGAAAACTGCAACATTTTCCTGTAGGATAAACAAGAAAAAACCAAAGCATTCTTTTGATTCGTTGATATGAGATTGCATTACAGAGAAATAGGTATGTATTTTGGCTGACACGTCAGGAAGCTTTAAGAACAATAAAGTAATCCAGTTGTTAGAACCCTTGAGGGCAGTTAAAAAAACCAACAAAATATGCTGCTGATTTAAAAGAGAAAAAGAATCTGCAAGAGAGCCAACACTTTGATCATGGAGGATTTTAATTCTTGAGATTTCGACTGCTATATTATTCCAAATGGATATTTTTAATGATAATACTGCATTACTTTAGACAGTTTGTGAACAATCCATGTAGTCAAAGGCTGTTTAGGAGCTAATCCTGAGAAAAAAAGTTTAATAAAAAAGGAGCACATTGGAACTGATGATCATAGTATTATCTGAACATACGCTTAAGAATAAGTAAAGAAACAAAAGTTTGATTGTGAAGCAGCTGATGTTGGGGGAATGTTAAAATGCCCGAAGGAATTTAACTATCAATGTAACACACAGTGAATCATTTAATAGAGACATTTGAAGTGTTTAAGAAATTGTTAGCAGCAATGATACTGTAACTCAATTAAATGGAATTAATAAAGCAAATGAAAATGATTAACTGGTGAGCATAAAGAACAGTGCAGAAATAGGTGATTTCTTCAAACTATTTGCAAGAATAAGCATAGTAAAATGGATAATTTAAGAAGACTTCATGAAACTTCAGATTGTGAGAGAAGTGTAAAACTCTGACGAGTGTTGAAATATGAACAAAAGTATTCAACTTTTATTCAGTACTTTGCTAGATTGCATTTAATGGTAAATACTAAAAGTAAGTGATCCGGCGGAGACAATCTGCTGAAGCATTGAAAGCTGTTGGCCAAGTTAAATGATCTTGTGTATGCCTTCTCCTGATGGAAAATAATGAAGTGAAAAGAATGGATAGCAGTGTAATGTAGTGAAGTGTTGAGGAAAGAGATTTGAGTCTACACCATTGCAATATAAACTTCAGGCCGGTGCTCTGCCCTTAGTGGGGCTGCAGCGTATTCTGGGGCTGCATAGAGTTTTCAACTCAGGCTTCCTACGGAGGCATTTAATATAGGTTACGAGAAGATTTCTAATTAGAATGCATAGTTTTCTCAATTTAATACCCATCCCACTATTTTATTAAAGTTATAGGCATGCCACTATTATATATACCTTCTGAAATGGGTTAGAAGTGGAGAAAAAGTAATTCAACATTTCGTCTCTTCTATCCCATCATCACCGCAGCACCCTCTTCTCGACAGGCTTTGGGTAGCACGTTCATCCAAAGACTTCCTTCAAATGATAGCATTTCCTTAGCCCTGTTCACTCTAATGACAAAAATAAATGTGTAAGGAGATAAAGATTATTTGGGCTTCTTACTGTGAGGTTATATATTAATTTCCTCAAAGCTAATCCAATTTCTTAATTGTTGTGTCTCCAAGTATTGCAATTGTTTACAGAGAGGTGTGCCTTGGTGGTTTGCCGCTAATGACAGAGATGAACTGTCACCATAGCAACAGAATAAAGTCATTAAAAGAACCAGTCAAATCACCACCCTTTAAAATGGGAGATGGGAAACCAGTAACCTGTGACGCAACATCATTTTCTGTCTCCTGAAATGTAGGAGTTTGTAACTCCCTTCACTGGATGGATCAGTACTTGAGGTTGCTGAGGTACATGTGGTGTATTTGAGTCTCAATTTGGATTCTAAGATTTAAATAGAGTCAGTGAAGCATTGTCTTGTGAAACTGTGGCCATGTAAATGTCTTCTCACAACTACTTTTCTGCCTGTCCAAAGGGTAAAATTAGAAGTGTTTCAATGGCAAATGCAAGACTTGAAATAGCTCAGCATGCTAGCCTAGGGGATTAGGATGTTCTCATCATATCCTGGGTCTGTTCTTTTCCGTATCCCATGACAAGCACTAACCACACGCTGTGTACTGTTGTTTCAGAAGTGTCTCATTCTATTCTGTGGCTTACTTGCGGGAAGTAGGCAAGTTCCAGAGAGAAAGGTTGGGAGACGATGTTCAAAAGAGCTGGTAGCTTTATGCTACTGAAGGGAGGCATAGAAAATTGAGAATCGTTGTGTTGGTCTGGAGAAAAGAAAGACAGAACTTGAAATGCAGTATTTTAGACTGATGTGGAGTAAGTAAAATGTGTGTGCATCTTTCTGGTCATGACTAGAAATTCTGGTATGAGTCTGGTAAATGCAGTTTTCAGTTTGTCTTCATCAGGCTGATATTTGCCAGTTAAACCTAAGTAGAACTAATAAAAATTGCTGTTTACAGACAAGGAAATTGGTTGAGTTTTGCCTAATGAAAGCTGTATAAAATTTGCTCATATGTCATAATCGTTGTCATCTCTGTTCATCAGTTTTAACAGCAGATACCAGAAGTAACAACTTTTTAGAGATGCTGATCCCTGACTACTTAGGGCTTTTCAGAAGTTGTCACTGGTCATTTTGTGCCTATGTTTTAGCCGCAAACCATTCAGGTTCATGAAGCATTCTGGCACTATAAACGCACATGCTGCACATTTCTTGAAGCGAGTGTTCATTCTCTGTTGGTCTACTCCTTTCACTAATCTAAAATTGCATTATTTAGGCTGGAAATCACTCATTTTTAATAGCAGCATTTTCAGTTTTGCAGTATGACAAAAACTGCTTTGAAGGTATCTTAGAGGGTTTTTGAACTCCAGCTTTGGACTTAGGTATTTGAAAATGCCAGCTGTTACCTACTAAAGAAATCCTTGATACAGGGTTCTGAGAGATTAATTGGGAAATGTGTCCAATGTATATCCTAAATCATCAACTGATGCAAGGCAAATAATTAGAAACAAAATGTGTTAGATAAAAGTACACATTTGTGCGTATGTCTGTCTGAAGAATATTTTAATCGTTGAGGTTGCCAATATTAGCCATGGCAGCAATTAGGAATCCAAAGCAAGTTCATGATCGAGTTGCATTCTATACAGCATATGGTCCAATTATGTAATTATTTAAAGGAAATATATCATGGGAACATATTTCAAAGGGAAAAATGCAGGTAGCCTTTCTTGTGACATTCTGTATCCTTTTAATTGCAACTTTTATTAAGAAAGCTAATGCTGCCTGACCCCCGGTTAGTGGTCCGCATCAATTTGTGCTCCTTTTAACTGTTGCTTCAGAGAAGGAGTTTCGTTTTAATCTTCCTAATTTTGCTGAAAAGTCCTTTCTTTACTCTCCTTTGGTTTCCTGTGTTAGTAAGATGAAGAGCACTGCTGTGCCATGTACAGAGTATGGCAAAGATTATAGCTTTTTCGAGAATGTAGGTGGAATAAACAAAATCAAGTCCTGAACTTGATGACCGTATAAGTCATGTTTTCACTTACCAGTTCTAGTCACCACAAATTACTGTTACAATTGTTCTTATCTATTGATTTGACCTTTGTGGGTTTGTTTTTTCTTGTCTTTTCCTAAATATCAATAAATCAGCGTCTTCAATGCAGTGGGAATTCAAGACTTCAGCTTGTCTTGTAACTTGGGAAGGTCGTCTGGGATGCAGATGTTCATAACCTTTTTATATATCTTGATAGAAGTAATTGTAATGCATATGTCTGAGCTTAGAAGTAGGATACTAATTTAGCTGATGTCATTGTATGCGGAACTGAAAAGCCAGCACTGAATATACTACTTAATATATATTTAATGTTTTGTGCAATATTTTTTCTTGTATATCTCCTTTATAGTTAAATTCCCATATGAGCATTAAAGAAATGCACAAATTTTGTTTTATAAAAGGGACATAGGCAGCGCTAGCAGCAGTGATAGCGCAGTGAATGTTCCTAGGCTGAATTAGGTGCTCTCTCTTTTCCAATTGTAAATCTGATTCACTTCAGTCATCTTAATAACAATGACAACACGTTGCTGACGTTTCAGCTGAGTTCAGTTTCTGTGATAGAGCCACAGATTTCAGAGAGCAAAGTTTCATCTCCCGGTGAGCCTGTGGATAGCAATATTCTCATACTTTTAAATCTATAACAAAAAAAGAAATAATTACATAATGAAAAGTTTCTAAAAAAGGAAAGTTTTAGCAGAACTTCCTGTCTGTTTCTGACATTTTCTTTGTTTACTTTTCACTGAAACTGATAAAACTGTGTTAATGACATCCCATTCCTACAATTACAGCTGCACCGTATTAGTTGATGTGTCCAGAAGAGTTAGATTTCATATTTGAGGAGCAAAAGGCAGTGAGATATTTGAATGTTATCATAAAGGACTTGTACTGAATATACACTAATTGGAATATAAAGCAGGCCAAGGGTTGTATTACATGTAATAATTAAGTTTCTTGAAGCATGAAGGTAAAGGTGAATGAACCTGTAGTTTCTGTTAACTCCTACTTTGGCTTTGGCTTTAAATATATGAAGGACTGTCACATTGCAGGGTTGCTTTTATGACATACTGACATGGAGGAAGAGAGAAGAAAGGATTATTGTTTTTGAAAGAAAACAAAGGGGAAAAAGGGGAGGAGAAAGTAAGCACAATAACAGATTGTGTTGAACAGTCTGTTGCACCAAAGAAGCAGAATTACTTACCTCTTGTCCTCTACTCCAACCGCTCTCCTAATTGGCTACCATCCCAACTAAACCTTTTTCCTACCATTGAGAATGGAATTGCTGAGATGGGCTGCTCCTGTCCTCACTTTTTGGATCCCACCCGGAATTTGCTTTTTGTGGTTACAGGAAACCAACTAGTGTCAGCTCAAAGTTTGAGCAGGTATGCATATGTCACTGTCACACTGCAGGGTGCAAGGAAATAGGCTGTCAGGTTTTCTGGTGCTTCAGAACAAGGAGCCAGACTAGCCTAAAGCCTTCCTGCCAACACAGACAACTGCTGCCCCTATTACTGTTGCTTGAGACAGAATTGGGGAGATGTCCTAGTCCTACAGCAGCTGTCACCTCTGACAAGATAAAATACAGAAAGCTCATCTTTCTGAGATAGTTTTCTAGCTGGATTTTATGACCTTTTTTTTTCCTTGTTTGTCCTGTCTTCTCCCTCAACACATCTGGGAAAGCACAAGACCTGCCTGGGAAAAGGGTCTTGCCAAAACAGGCAAGAGCTGCCCATGTTGTGGATTGTTGGAGGGGGCTTGGAACGCTAAGGTCTAGTGGAAGACATCCCTGCCCATGGGAGAGAGTTGGAACTGAGTGGGCTTTAAGGTTCTTTTCAACCCAAACCAGTCTGTGATTCTGTGATTAAACTGGGCTCTGAGTTTCCTGGGCTCCAGGCAGAACTTCTTTAGCCATGGTTCCTCTGCTAGATAGTGAAGTCTAGTTGGAGTTGGCTGTCTGTGTAGCTGGCCTTCATAGCTTTAGTGGCTAGCAGCAGGTGTCCCTGTCTTTGCTACCCACTGGTCCTGCTGGATGTGTTCACTTGTAGCTGTTCCTGCCAGCCCTTCCTGAGTGGGTTCTGCATCAGTGGCTCTTGCGTTCTGTACTCTCAAGGGATCCCACATGGCCATGCCAGCCACTCCATGCTTTCCAGCAAGCGTGGCCAGTCTCACTGGCTGCTGGGGCATTTGGGGATGGCTTTGGTTGCCCTGGAATTCAGTCTAGTGGTTGATTCACAGGTACTGTCTTGCTGCTTGTGAATTGCAAGTCTTTGCGAGCAGTTGGTTTCAAAACAAGTCTTAAAACTTGCCACAGATTATTCATAATGAATACTTCTCCATCTCTCATTACATCTGTGGTTTGCATTACAAAAACACCTAGAGGCCTAAGTTGACATTAAGACAACCAGTATGCTAGAAGCTGTACGTATAGACATTAAAATCAAATATTTATTATGAAGAACTTCTCTACAAATAACACTTGAGGCCAAAAAGCATTATCCTAATTGATGATTTGTTGTTGCATTTGCATTCTGTAGGATTTGGTGGGTTTTGACTTGGACTTTTTAGACAGGTTCAAGTAGATTTATCATATAAGGTAATATTTTTTTCTGGTACTATCCCATGTGCCGCAAGGAATTGAAACATCAGCACTCAGCAACATCATATCAGGACAGTTTCTCTTAGTTTTAATATCCATTAAATGAGGGGAAGTGCTTTTCCAGTAATGCTTGAGAAGTCTCTGAGAACGCAGATATCTGTGGGTGAGGTGTCAGAGTTTACATTCCTTCATAAATAATGCGATTGACTGTGAGAGTTGTGTGCAGTCAAGAATATGTATTGTCTACTCTCTGTGGCAGTTTTGGCACCTCATGTTTGGACTGCCCTATGTGTATTTTGTGGTATTTTTCCTTTTATTGCACTGCTTGGATGGATTATGCATCAGCCATCAACAGTCTGTTTATGGAAGAGGGAACACTGGGGATTGTCAGTAATATCTTCTGCATATCAGTGCATAGTAATGAGCATTTGCCATTCAGTAAAACTGCTGTGGTCTGCAAAAGATGCTGCTTCCTGCCTTTTTTTTCCCCCTTTAAAAAAAAGGATTTGACATGCGAGTGCCAATTTTCTATTATTTTTTAAAAAATAATGATTTCTGGATGGATGTGAGGGAAGTGTTTGTGAGCTTTTGTGTGCCGGAATGCTTATCAAAGTAGAAGAGGTGCGATTTCTTATTCACATGCACATTTTAACAGCGCATAAAATATGACCATCTTCAGGGAGCGTTAAAAAGCTAACAGGTCATCACATCTCAGGACATAAAACTCCATTCAGTCACTCTTTTTATTCACAAATGGCTCAATGGTACAGGGATTTTTTCCCCTCCCTGTTTAGGTATATGCTACTATGTTTTCTTAAAATGGATTCCCAGCTTCGTAAGTTTTACATGATAGAATTTAAGAGGAATGCTTAAAAGGCAATAGCAGGAGCTATATACGAATGTTTAAATTATAAGAAAGAGTTGCAGAATGCTTTACAGCTCCCTGATGCTGTTGAAGTAGGCTCTTCTCAGAGCTATGGCATATGTTATTTTAAAATGTCTCTGCAGCCCATTTAGTTGTTTGTGGCTGGTACTATGATGATATGTTGCTGTGCTTTCAAAAACGATGGAGGAGCATCTTGATCCTAGTGCTCTTAGCAATCCTGAAGAATCTCTATTGAACTTTGTGAAAAGTTAATTGAGTTTGTATGTCAGGCAACATAGCATGAATCAATGTCAAGGCTATACAGTTTGTTTCTGTTTAGAGTTGCCAGGAAAATTCATACGTTGCCGACTCTCTATAGCATATGTCATTTCAGTGTGTGAAGCATGTAGGTGAGATAAGAGCCCCAGCAAAAGTGTCTTCGCCTCCTGTGCTGTGCACTGGTGAAATCTCTGAGTAGCACAATATTGCTTTTCTTTTCAGCTGGCACTTACACAGCATTTTCCTTGCAGAATTTTTGAGGAACCAGTTTGCTTTTTATATGGCTTGTTATCTATGTAAGCACTAATGATGTGGAGGCTAGGTAAGCCACACACTAAATTAGAATTGAAGCAGACAGCATTCTGCAGCTACAAATAGTTATCACATGCTTTCAGAGGGAATGCTTTCACTGAGTAATACAAGAACACGATGATAATTTCTGCCTTTAAGGGAATACTGGCAGGACACTGGCAGGTTTTTCCTTTTTCATGCCTTTGCTAGGCTACTACTAACAGTTCAGGTTTTCAATGGTCATAGCAATTTTAGAAGTGATTCTTTTCTTTAGGTTCATTTTCTTTGTATAAGATGAGCAGAAAAACTAGTTTGGTCAATTTATTGCCAGTGTGCTAACAAATTTGTCGTCAATTGGGTTTCTAACTAGGCTTCAATGGCCCATGTGTATCTTCCTCCTTTGTCATTATGAGGGATGTTTCCTTTTATGTTTTGTTGTTATCGTCATAATAAGGCTAAGATTAAAATCACTTCTGTTAAGAGTGTATGAATTGAGTCCCCAATGTGGTAAGGAGAAAAACAAGATCAGAAAAATAATTTCAAATGGTAATTCCATCGCTTTTTGTATGTTTGCTTTTACAGAACTGAAATTAAGCCATTAACCTGTTTATCAAGATTGCTGTAAATCTATGACTTGAAAATATCTGTAGCAAAACAATTTTCTCTGTCTCATAGAGGAAAAAGTGAGCATATCTCCAAGGATTTTATTGCACTTGGGGATTGTTTTACTCCAAGTTTTTTTGTATAACCATGTTACTTATTTCTGGTGTGGTTTCGCATTAGAGTACCTTAAGTGATGTCTCATGGCAAAGTAGCAAGCAGTGGCTTGGGATCCATTCTGTGTTCAGCCAGAGATGTTTGAAAGATCTTCTAACTTCTTTTTTTTGATTAGGAGAAATGTTCAATGTCTAAATAACTTTAATTTTATGGACCATTTTTTAAGGCATTGTAGGTTAAAACAAAATTAAGCATAGGTAATGAAATTAATTTAGGTCAAGCACGTGAAAGCATGCTTGAATTTGAAGAAGCTCGATATCTGTTTTTGATGTCTGAAGATGATTCAAGTCAGTTCAGACCACAGCCTTGATTTTGCATCTTTACTCTGAACATCATTGTTCTTCAGACCTTCAAGATCAGTCTGCTTCCTGATAGCATGAAGAGTAATTCTGCAGTCTGGCCTAAATACTTCACATTGTACTGACAAAAGGAAGGCTGAACATTATTGACTGTCTGAATTTACTTCATCCTTTTATCCTTCTAGTGTTAGCTGTTGTAGGAGTGTGTTCTCCAGATGTAAGCTATACACCACTTTCATCTCCATCTATTCGTAACTTGCTAGCGAAGCCCTCAACATAGAAATCTGTTTTATACAGGAGTCTTTATGCCAAAAAGACTGTCAGAATGTTCTATCTTGTGGCAGGCTGTCATTAATGCTATCCATTACTACTGTAACTCATGCAGTGCTCGAGAAATTTAATCAGCTAAATTTTTAGTGACTCAACCTTTCCTTGAGTAGCACTCTGTCATGAGCAAGTTTGTAATTCATTTTTAATTATTATACTCTGTTCCATTCCCAATGTAAGTACCATCAACGTTTTGTCATTTTTTTCTTGTTAAAAGATGATAGACCTAAGCAATTAATCCACTGCCAATTCAGATTGAAGTGAGATGGAGATGTAGGATTTACATAAGAATTTATGAGACTGCATCTTATTATTTCATAGGGGAATCACGACTAAGGACTCTGAAAAGCATCCTTTTTTCCCCCTGAAGATACAGAATTAATCTTTCTCCAGTAATTTGCATTCAGCAGTGAAATCTGTTGTGCTCTCCTCATTGGAAGTCATGAGCTTTATACTTCAGTTCCTGCACCTGACATTCAGTTGGTTTTGGGCGGACCTTACTTAGCTGCATTTTTGAATGTCCTTTTACATTATAAAGAACACTGATTTAGAATACAGTTGACACTAATAAGGGTGCCAGGTAGCTTTTTTTTTGTTTAGAGAAAGGCTGACTTCTTTGGGAGTAATAAGGGGAAAAAAAACCCACATCAAAACCAACCTAAATCAAAATGGTTATCATAACTGTATCTAGTAGTTACTTTTCGGAATCTGTTCTTTTACCATGCTTCTTACTTTTTGTTTACTATAGTGTATCTATGATGCTGTTTCATAACGATTTTGGTGAGAATCCATAGGGACTCAGTTATGGTGCTATTATGGTATGTGATTAGAATTGGGAAAATATGGAAAGGTGCAAGCCATGGAGGATTCATTAGGATGCTAATTTGATACCACTGTGATTATAGAAGTGAGATTTCAGCGTAAGCCTTTAGAGAACTTCTGATGATGTGGGAATGAAAAGGTGTCAATGAGCATTACACTGCTGTTAGAAAATAAATCCAACAGTAAGAAAATGTCATAAAGAGAAAACAGCAGCTCAGGTTTTTTGCAGACCTAAGAACTTCTCCGTATCCCTTCAATTTGACCTTCTCATGGTTTTGTTTTTGACAATCAGTGCCTAAGATTGTTAGCTGTGCTTCACCTGCCAGTATTGGAGCTATCACACAGAAACCATGCTTTGTTTCAGCGTTGGATGTTTTCAGCCTCCTCTTTCTTGTTGATATTTCACAAATGTAACTTATCCTACAGAATTCAGGGGAATTAACTGACAAATAGTTATTTAGCACTTCTGGAACTGGCATCATTCTATAGGCAGAGTAAATCACAGGAGCTGGAGATTGGGTTTTCTCACTAAAGCCTGCTTGTGGAAGCTTTCGTCCCAAGGAAAGTCCATTGTCTGGTCTCCCTAGATGATTAGAGATGATCAGGAGCTGGAATGAAGCACTAACAACCCTGAGCTTAAGGTAGTTTTTAAATGGTCAGAATGGAGGCCAGCCTTCAAATATCTGCAGTTGGAGGGAACTCTTCTGTTGGCATTTCAGCATGTCTTTTAGAAGGATTAAAACGCAGACAGATGAGTACTTTTGGGTGCAGTCTGCCTAGGATCTTTTGTAGAAGCATTTGCTAAACTAGAGGTATAAAACTGAAGGGTTTGAGGTCTTACGGGAATTTTAACATATGATTTTTTAGATACTATTTGACTGAAATGCAGTGTAATAAAACTAGAGTTTGACTTGAAATGAAAAAATGTTTTCTGTTGTTTTTTCTATACTTGTGTTCTATAAATTATGACTGTAGATGGACACAGATCTTCAGAGACTGTATGAATATTCTGGTATAGTAGGAGCTGTTTAATCAGATCTTCAGTTCACTAAACTGTTTTGATGATGTCGTGGTTTAAGCCGAGCCGTAACTCAGAACCACACAGCCACTCTCTCACTTCTTCTCCTTTCCTTCCCCCCTCTTCTGGAGGGATGGGGAGGAGAATTGAAAGAATGTGACTCCCACGGGTTGAGATAAGAACAGTCTAGTAACTAAGGTATAACACAAACCACTGCTGCTACCACCTATAATAGTAATAAGGGAAATAACAAGGGAAGAGAATGCAGCCGCTCACCACCCACCAACCGATACCCAGCCCAACAGAGTAGTGATCAAACCCTTCCGGGTAA
>JASSUY010047283.1:0-50817 GCA_032466535.1 Forpus xanthops
CTTGTATTATTATTGGTGGTAGCAGTAGTGATTTATGTTATACTTTAGTTACTAAACTGTTCTTATCTCAACCTATGAGAGTTGCATTCTTTTGATTCTCCTTCCCATTCCCCCAGGACTGGGAAAGAAAGAGAGAGGAGTGAGTGAGAGAGCAAAACTGCGTGGCGTGAGGGCCTTAAACCACAACAGGATAGTACAAATACTAAACATAAACTCTTATATTATTTACTAGAAAAAATAAAATTGAGATGACATAGTTTCTTGTTTTGTGTGAATATTTCTTACACAATACCATGTATTTTCTTTGTTCATATAGATTTTGGAAGTCAGGATTCTTTTTCACACAGGTGGTCTTCAAAAGAATCGGTATATATTGTCAGGCATGACGGCCATGTGGTCCTTTGCTTGACTTGCACAGTTAGTAGTACCAGAGCCTTCAAAAAAGTGGAAGTTCTTCAGCATAAGCATAATTGAGTAGTCTTTGCTACGCTGTGCTCTAAATGTTAAAAGTTTCCAAACTTGAGGGGCTTCTGGACACCCAGGATTCTCCTATCCTGGTAGAAGTGGCTGCTACTGCTCACATTTGCAGGTCTGACCAGTAACAAGGAGCTCCAAACATGCAGCTGCACACATAACAGCATAACCACCATGCAGCTCAACTCAGCTGCAAGAGCAGCACCTCAGTAGCATCTACAAAAAGCAGCACTTACATAAACTCTGACATTAACCCCAGTTCTGTAGATCCAGATGGAACTTTGCTTATGTCTCTCACATGCACATAAACTGAGACTTGCCTATTTGTTGGCCCTGGTCATTTTGTCTATGGCTGGCCTCCACATTCCTACAATTACTGGCTCACAATAAACAGGATACTGGGGCCTAAATTCCCTTCTTTAGTTGCTGCCAATCAAGGATCTTGTCTGACTTGCCACCTGGCTTTAAATCTGCTGGTAGCTCAATGCATAGACAATGGACAAACACACTGGAAAGCCCACTCACATAGCAAACAGTGACAAAGCTTACTAAGCAGAAAGAAGAGCCACCAGGTGCACACTTGGCCGTACAAAAATAGTGTGTGACAATCAAGAGTCCCTTTTTGTATGTGTCTCAAAACAATACAAAATATACAAGGTACTGAGGCAGGCCGAGCTCTTGCTCACAAGGAGTGGAGTGTTATCGCTTGGGCAAACGGCTGGGGGCAGAGCAAGGATGATACTCATGAAGGTGAGAGATATTTTTACTGTGTTGGCTGCTCTGAAGCCTCGAAGATCAGTTGCTCGGGCAACAAATTGCCCAGAGACAGCAACAGACACTGTGGCATCTGCCAGGGTATAACTTGAACTGGGTCTAGGGCTCACCAGATCCCTGCAAATGAGTTTCCACATATGGAAGGGTTCCTAGAGAGCCTGATCCTACAAAAAGTCGAATGCCCTTCACCTGAGTATGCTACTCCACTATGGACCCCAGCAGGTTCACCAACTACAGCTTGCTGACTGAGAAGATGTCGCTGGATCCACGGTGTGGTAAACATATTTCTGTGTTTTTTTTTCCTTCTTGATTTCCTTTCTCCTTTTCTCCCTCTACTTTGGATCCTTTATGAGAATATGAACTTGTCAAGACTTTTCTTCCTGACTCAGTTTCAGTGAAGTTTGCACTAAAATTAACTGTTGTTTCATTGCTCCACTTTTGGAGAGTCTGTGAATGGCACAGCGTAAAAAGATCACCTTCCTCTGGACATGCCGAGTTTTGGCAGCTCTTTTAGCTGTTTCTTTTAGCTCTGTTTTCCCACACTGACTTTGCTCCAAATACTCTCTAACCCTTCCTTTTTAAGTCTTTGCTTCTTTTAAATATCCTGTAAGCCTAGATTACCTTGGCTATGCCACAATAAATTTGTTTTTTCTTCTGAGGCTAACAACAACCTTGTTTCCTCTTTCCTCCTACTTTTCAATTGCAAAATTCAGTTTGAACTTCCTCAAGGCTTTGAGTGATTCCTTCAATGGCCCATCAATCAGGACACATGAGTCCTGGTCTTTGATATTTTCTGTTGCCTCGTGTACCTTAGGGGTTATGTCCTTGGGTATTGAAATCTTCCTTCTGTGCCTCAAGACTAGATGTTTAGGCTCAGTATATGGTAACCATATATTCTCATGAATCAGATACCATTCCACTGAAGTGATTTCTTACAATAAGTGTCCAGCTTATGTCTTGAGGCAAAAAGCTTAGTCTTTCTCAGTTTCCTCATTAGTGTTCTTAACTTGTTGGAAAGGAGCTCCACAGTCTAATTGCACATCATGTGAAGGAGTATTTTTTCCTACTATTTCTTAAAATCCTTGATTCTTTTATTATCATTATGCTGTCTTTCTAACTGTGGTGTAAGACCAGAAGAAAAGACATTTCTCTAGGCCGTTCATTATTTGACATGCATTCATCATAGCTCTTTCTATGAATGTTTTTTGTAGAAAAAACTTAGAATTTCGGACTCTCCTCAAATGCGTGTCTTCCTTGATCTTGGTCATTCTTTGCAGGCTTCTTTTCTCCCTGTAGCTTTTATGAGATATACCAGTAAAAAAGCCGTGGGCCTTCTCAGAACAGAAAATGGGAGATGTAGGTAGCATTCACCTTCATCCCCAGTTGCCTTATTTTGATACTGGCAACCTATTCCATTCATCTGCTTACCGATGCTCTGTATATTTTTGTAAAAACTTGTCGAAGCTGGAATAATTCATAAAGGCTGGGATCTTCTGTGTAATCTGTCTCCTAACACCATGTCATAGTGCCTACATGCTTCAAATGATGCCAAAATACTGCTTTGTACAAAAGAAGTTTGAAACTCTGTGCTGTTCATCATCTTACTTAATACAAATCTTAATGTTTTGTTTGCCTTCTGAATGCAGTTTAAATTAAGTAAATATCTCTCAATTACTGCAGTGACTAATGGTTCCTTTTTTGAGACAGGGTTAAGCAAACACCTTATGATATTCTTCATGTATAAATTGCTTTGCACTTATTTATTCTGAATATCTTTTCCATCTTTGTTTAGTTCTCACTAATGTTTTAGTTAATCCTCTAATTTGGGTTAACTCAAATAATTTTGTAAACTTCAGATTTTTGCTCTTACCTTGCTTGTCACTTATTAAATGTAATAGGCATTGTGAGTTTTAAAATGAATTACATGAGAGCAGCCAACACACTAATATTCTGTTCAGCTGTGCATATGAAATTTTAGGGAACAAGTTTGTCTAATAGCGTAAATCAGTAACTGCATGAAATGTATTAGAATTGCAAAGCCTAATTGTCATTATTGTAATGTCATTTGAATATCTGACTTGTCCAGTGTAGAAACTACACAGCTTTTCGGGTTTTATTACTAAACAAATTTATTAAATTTTTATGAACTGCTTTGGCCAAATGCATCACAGTTTTGCAGACATTACTCTTGATTTGGTTTAAAAGAACTCTCAATTTGCAGAGTTGTGGGAGCGTTCCTGTCAGTTAAGGGACATGTGAGCAATCCAGCTTTTGACTTAGCTTCACTCGAGTAGTGAGCAAGAGGCTTTGTGAGGCCTTGCAGGCCCAGAAGAGGGTAATCAGGAAAGGCTCAAGGATGAATGTGTGCTGCCAAGAAGAGGAGGTGACTGGCAAGGTCTCCAAGCAGGATGTCACGGAAAAACGGCTGCTGATCAAGGCCAGCTGCAAGTTGCAACAGAAGAAAGTTTCTGTTAGTCCAGCGCTATGATCATTTTATGGACACTTGAACTTATAGCAATCATTAATCTGTTGCTAGTTTCTGTTTGTGTGAAGTTGATTAATCGAGTGTTGTCAATTGTTTTAGCACTCTGAAATTTCTCTATAAAAGGCACGCTTGTACACAATAAATTGTTCAGTGTTTGATCACATTGATCGTTGTTGCGTTGTTCCATATCACCCGCACAGAGCGGTTTAGGATGTAATGTATATTTCCAAATGTCATGACATGTCAGTCAAATATAAATAAATAATCCCTGATTTAGAATAAGTCATCTGCCTTTATTCTCCTAAATGTCCTTTTTTTCCTGTACTAAAATATTCCATTGGTTTGGAATTGACTTAGATAAAATAACTTTGGAAGCTGCTACTGATATGAGAAGTCATGTCACTGAATTTTAGAAATTGCAATCAATAATCAAAGACATGTAAATCAAATCCAGTTGAGTTGACTTCATTAGGAGCAACACTTGGTTTCTCTTGTTGGAAATAAACAATGTTATCTAATATTCTTCTGCAATCAAATTCCATCCTACAATACATATTTAATGTGGGTGACTGTCACATATTCTGAATGTTTGTGGTGTTCTGTAAACAGGGGTGTGTGTGGAGAGAGAGAAGAGAGAATATCTCTTACTTGGAGTGACTATGACAGTAGATGAGATTTATCCTACTTTTTATCACCCATATATATCCAGGAGGAAGCCATAATTTCTTAACAATTAAAGATGGTATTAAAATGTCTGGTTTTCATTTAGGAAGCAGCTCACAGTATTTTTACAGCAAAACACAAGCAAACAAGCATATCCGAAAAAAGCGTAAACATTATTGAAATTAAAAGCAGCTTAGCAATAAGTGACTAACTGCATTTTTCTGTTTATGCTAAAGAGCAGTGACAGATGCTCTGCCATATATTCAATCTGTTTCAGTAAACTATCACAGGAAACAGATGAGATCTCATTTTAATCTGGAAAAAGAAATCCCTTTTACTTAGACCTTCAAATCCTTGAAGACACATTTTCACTTAAACTTATTTTTCTTCTAATGCTTGTTTTAATGCTGAACTGCTTTATCATAGCGAGTCTGCTACAGCAGGAGGGTATCCATCTGCATAAATTTTGAAAAGCAGCATCTTTTAAACAGCACACAAGGACAAAAGTTTAATACTGTTTCTTCAGAAACAGCTTTTAAACAATGCGTAAGATAGAACCAAAATCTGCATCTCTACTGACACAGACAATAATGAAGTCTCCAAAGAAAAATTTCAGGTCACAGTGTAATAACATTCAGAGACTACATAGCAGAGCTGTTTGGTAAAATACAAGCAGGGTAATGCTCAGCTGCTCCTAAACCTGTTATTTTTTTTGTTATAAAGGCAGCAACTGATAAATTTTGCCAGCAAATCTCTCCAACTAAGGGTCTGAGAGCAAAGGAAGTGTCTTGGCAATGTCTTCAATTCAGTTTGGTGTGTGTAAACCTAAAACTAAAAAAAAAGTTGATGTTGCTTTCTTATTTGAAAAATTTTCTTGACTTTGAGACCAGTACACCTCACAGAAAGGAGGATGATGGCAGAGTACTCTCAGGCTATTGATAGACTTTTGTCTGTTGCGGAACAACTCACTGTTCTTTCATTTTTTTGCTTCATAACATAAGGAAAAGGGGTGCTGAGTGTTCTCTTCTGTTTTGCTCTTCCCACAGCTCTGTCTCTTTACCCTGGCTATTGAATTTACATTTGAACTCCAGAGCAGACCTGCCCTTCTCTGAAACACTAGCCACTTGACTCATCCAGAGAATAGATACTAGATTTGATGCATTTATTCAGAATATCAACGTTTAGAAGCTTTACAGCAGGATACTACTGAATATTTTATTGGGTAGACTTCTAAAATAGAGAAATAGAGATATTGAGTAGAGTATATATAGGGAAATAATGAACATTTTAAGGCGAAAAATAGTTCTAAATTTGAAAGGATCATTATTTCAGTGTGAGAGATACTTTGTACATCTGGGTGATATATATGGGAATGTAAAAATACTCTTTCACTGTCATAAAATTGCTACATTTGTTGGAGTTTTACAGAAATGAAGCTTAGTGAGAATGGTAAAAAATAAATTTAAATATTAGACATAAAGTTGGTCTGTCCAAGGAAAAAAAAAGTCAGTATCCAAATGCATTTAGTTGGACAAATAAAATGGTTGTTAGGGAATGAATGATATATAAGTACACATACTTAGACATGTTTATCAAATGGTATATGATGTACTCAGAATAAGATTTCAGTGTTTTTTACTGTCAGGGTAATAATGTAGGCTTCAAATTGTTAATTCTGTAACAAGAACAATAAAATAATGTTTTTTCTTAGGTTACCTTCAGCTCGCTAGTGTGATATGATTTGCCATACAATTACACTGTCTAAAGTGAATATAATGAACATGTTTAGAGAATTAGGAGTTCCAAAGTTATTCTTTCATACAGATGTACTTAGTGAGATACTCATTACTCAGTTTATTGCCTTGCTATGTTTAGATACATGTTGTCTTTTAACCATTTTATAGTCTAGATTTTCCTGTGGTTTACCTTGGTAGAAGAAACCTGAAGGAAGAAAACAAAGCAAACAATCATAAAAACCCAAAACTTTGTCTCTACAGAAGCGTGCAACTCCAGATTTCTCTTCTGTTAACACATAATGTGATTTCTATTCTTTTGACAAGGTGCATTCCTTAGAAAAAGAGCATATGATTCTTTTTCCTATTTGTTTCTTTTATATGTCATGCATATAGAAAAAATAAAAGCAAAAGCATGCTTTTCTTTGATGATACATTTGTTTAGAGAGGCAGTGGCAAAAGAACAGAAGGATTTTCTGTTTTACTAAGCAAGGTTGTGTGTCTTATTAGACAAATTAAGACCATGTGGGTACTGATAACATCACAAAAAAATGGGTAAGATTCCAACTGATATAATTTGACATAGGTTTAAGAAAAGAATGCAGATCAGCCTACCTTAGCTGACTATCTGGTCTACACCTTTGAAAGGGACTAGGGCATTTGTCAGTTACTGTACAACGCAGATTAACTATAAAAGGATGCTGTTGTATTATTGTTCTTTCACTGCTGGCAGTAGATTGCACACAGGAGCCTATTTCATTGTCAATTAGGGTATTGCATTTTTAAATAAACTTATTAGAGAGTTGCTGAATTCTGCTGGCTTGCCTTTTGACCTGTTAACTTACATTCAGGAGGTGGAGAAAAAAAATCTATACTATTTTCAGTGGGATTTTTGTTTGAGTAAATAGCACTTGATTGGGCCTCAAAGGCGAGTAAGTTCTGGTTCCATTTGGCTACTGTAAAAGTCAGAAGAGGGTATCAAAAAGCAACTTATTTTCTTTTGGGAGCCTGATTTGGGGCTCACTGAGGCCAAAGGTGAAAGGTTCTTAATGATTTTAATGTTTTGCATGAAGCCTTCCATTTTAGACTATAGTAGATGTACAATATTGAGATTGAAATGCTGCACTTAAATCTGGTGATTTTGCATCCCATATTTTATAACTGGCAATATGGTGCAACACTTTGTCAGTTGTGACAAGATTCCATAGGATGGAGGCTAGCTGTGTGTCCATGCTCTGTCAGGATGCATCAAATTGAGGCCTTTATTACTGCAAAAGAGAAATCTTACAGGGAAATGGAAGCATAGATGCTCTACTTCTAACATAGTCTCTGACTGGCAGAGTGTACTTTATTTAACAGTGCTTCATAAAAAGCTTGCATAAGCTTTCAGGCTGCATTTCCTGCTCCTTTTAAAGAAGTTTGCATTACGAAACATTTTTCCATGGCTCATGCTTCTGATATGCAAGGTGGATAACACTGCTACATGCAAAAACACCTAGGCATTTGCATGATCTCCATCTGTCTGTGAATGAAATGTGCATACTTGTGTTAATGCCACGCTACATGTGGCTAAGGTGATACAGTTCATTCTGATGCGGTGTTATTGTTAGGTAAGCTAAACAAAAGCTCAGATGTTTGCCAGAAATTCGGTTAATACAGGAATAAAAACTATTGCTGACAGGAAATAGTCCTCCAAACCTCTCTTAGGGAGAAATACTCTTCCTGCACAGTGCAAAGGTAATTACTAGTCTGGGCTGAATGGCACAGAATAGACGGGGATTAAGTGCACTCTGCAAACCTTTTAAAATATTGCTTTCATTAAAAAAAAAAACCAACACGCCCCCCCACAAAAAAAAACCAAACACAAAACAAACAAAAAAAAAAACCTAAAAAACCAGAAGATTCAAGGAAGTTGTATTAGCCTTTTATTAGGTCTGAATATTTGTTCCTGCTATGGATTTTGCAGACCTCCAACAACAAGCACATAGCTGTAAATCTGAATTTGTATCAATGAGTAAGAATGTTTCCTGGAAACAGTTTCTTTTTCCTCTCTCTAACATGATTATGATAGATAGCATATCATTCTCTATTGGTCAGCAGCAATGGCATAAGAAGTTTCAATAGCCAGCCTTTCTGGTCATTCTTATTTGTTGGTTGCATGCTGCCATCCTTATTTCACGGCCTGTTTATAAAAAATACCCTTTCACATTTATTTTCTGAGGTGCAAGATTTTTTAATTGTTTGGCAAATACTCCCCTTCCAGTTTCATTGGAATTAATTTAAAGCTTTGGTATGGATTTACAGTGTTTGTTTTACTGGATGTGTCTCAGTAATAAGAATGCTATTCTGTGTACAGATTAAGTCAAAGTATTTGAAAATTAAATAATCCTTGCACAAAATTTTTCTGATTTTGTCTTGGATTAGCTGACATTAATATTGGCTATTTTAAAAGGAGGAATTGTAGTTTCACAGGCTACTTTCATATCCAGTTGAAAAGAAAGAAACTTATGGGTAGTTCACCCCAGTATAACAATAGAGGGTGGTCAGCTCTCTGAGTAACCCACCTTTTCAGTGAGCAGTACCAGGAGACCTGATAAATTATCTTTAGTATAGCAGCCTAGATTTTAGATAATTAAGTTAACTGAGATGAGTCATGCCATTAGGATGTCACATTCTCATTCTTCTGTCTTTTGGTCTCATGCTTTCTGAGGCTTGGGAATTGCACGGCCTTGGTGACATACTATTCTTTACAGAGACGGCTTTTCATTCTCTGCTTCTGCTGCTCTCTATATTAAGAAGCAATTTGAAAATTTCCATTATATTCCAGATTCCCGTATTAATTTCTAGTTTGTAATTTTAATTATACTTCAAATCACTCCCTAGATATGACTATGTGTTTTGCCTACATCCTCATTTTCCCCTCTAATTCAATTTCTGCTGATATTTTAGTTAACATAGTACATGTCATTGCTCTAATTCTGTTTATCCTAATAGATGAATTCTACTGTCTTAACCTGCTATTTAGATTAGAATACAGTAGAGTTAATTATATTCTCTATATAATGTAATTCTGAACTCCATGGGATGGAAAGTGCAATTGAGTTTTCTATATCTTTGCTATCACTTCTGGGGTTTAAACAGATTTAGTTCAGGTGACCTAATATTCAGAGATTTTATAAGTGAACTGCAGACATCATCTTCCTAGGGCTGCTATGACTTAGTTTTCAGTTACAAAATAGCAAAGAGATCTTTTATTGCTGGAAGTGTGAAAAAAGTAAAATTGTAATCCCTCCCAAAATCCACAAATGTGAGACCCAGCTTGTTACCACTATGATCATAAAAAATTATGAATTTACTTTCTTTGTTTGCTACTTTTTATTTTTTAATGATCAGATAAACATGTCAGCTGAGGGGAAATGGACAGAGCAAGTGCCACTTTTTTATTATTGCTGTTTTTGTTGTGTTTTGGGAAGTTAAGGCAGAAACCCCTATAATTATGAGTATGCATTACTCTGGGTAGTGCCTTATCACAGAATCGTAGAATAGTTAGGGTTGAAAAGGACCTTAAAATCATCTAATTCCAACCCCCCTGCTCTGGGCAGGGACACCTCCCACTAAACCATGCCACCCAAGGCTATGTATGACCCAGGCAAGATTATTCAAGGTAAAGTTTTTAGATGCTGATGAACCCTTTTTAAAGAAAAATTTCAAACCACATTTTTGCCACTTTTGCCATCTTATTACTATGATTGTGACTATAAAAAATATCAGAAGACAGAATTTCCCATTGGACCTGTAATTCATTCTAGAAGTAATAGCAAATTTGCTCCAAAATTAGAGGCCACAACTTGACCATATGATTTTCAAGAAAATATTCTGTCAGGTGCTCTTTTGTTTTTACTGTGTTCTAGCCCTATAGGCTATATAGTCTCCTGCAGAGCTGCTGGGCAATAAAGATATTGGATCACCTGCCCTTGTTATAATTTTAAAATAGTTCAGAAACCAACATTAAACAGTTTGAAGAAAAAAGAATAAAGAAATGGGGATTCCACTTGTAGAATAATTACGAATTAAGCATATATTTGAAATGCAGCATTGTCCACACATAAGAGAAAAACAGACTTTCAGGGCCTCTAGGGACAAGATGCAGCCACACCTGGTATACCATGAATGTGCACTCCACAGTGGTTCCCGTGGCAACACAGAGGGTGGAGCGAGGTGGAGATCTCGCGGCTACACTTTGTCCTAACCTCAGCAAAAGATGGGAACTAGGTGATACAAGAAACTGATAAGCTGCATACTTGCTACCCTGAGCCAGCAGCCTGTCATCTTTTTGACAGAATGCCGTCCTCTGCGTCAGCTTTGCTTCATTATAATGTAATTATAATGCACTTACGTGCTAAAATACACTCCCATCTCCAATGCGATATGCTAAAATACACTCCCATCTGCAATGCGACACCCCTCCAAAATGAGACCACCCCTCTCTGAGCATGCACTCTGAAATTTTGGTGTCATATACCTTCAAAAGCAAAATGAGAGAGCTTTTCACCAATAATAATAAAGGTATGTATGACTAGAGTCACTTGAGCTCCACCTTGAAGGTAAAAATAGTATAAAATAACCCAAGAGAGAGGGGGATACTGGGGAAGATACCCTCGTGGATAAGTCGATGAAGTTAACATCAACAGACGCCTGGGACTGGTCGATGGGCTGGACCTTTCTTCCCCCCCAAAGGGATGCCTGTGGATAAGGCTTGCCCTGTATCCAGTGCTTCTCTGGGAAAACAGAATCTCCAGAGAGTTAATTTTACTGTTAAGCTTATATTTTAGAGCCAGGCTGTGTGAACCTTATCAAGTGCTTGTATTCATGTAACTACTATTCACACGTGCTTTTGCAGACAGCATTTATCACTGGCAATCCATAAGAACCTGTGTCTGTTGCTACAATAAACTGCATTGTTTTGGTAGCCAATCACAATCAATAAACTGCTCTGTTTTGGTAGCCAACTGCCACTATCGGTGAATCCAGACCAGTAGAGGTTCGATATAGCGAACACAGTCAGACTGGTAGCTGTAGCTGATTGGACTGGACAGTGTGGTGCCTTATTGGCGAATCCTGACCAGTAATGTTTGAAACACCAAATGTAACTGGACTGGCAGTTGCATATTGGAGCCATTTCCAGAGCCTCAAATAAAGAAAGGAGGATTATTTTCTCACCTTTAATGCAATACCAATGCAATAGCAGTAACAAAAGTGAGCATTTTTGTCCCCCCAGTATGGGACAAGTTACATAGGAGAAACTGAAATGGAATTTGGAGATTAAAATGTGCTTCCTCATACCCAAGTGATGGAGTAATAAGTAAACCTTACTTTCAGTTATTAGAAATGGGATTTTCCTTGACATGTGCTGAGGCTTTCTTGAAATAAAATATGAGCTTTGATAGATTATATCGTTGACTTTTCTAAGAAATGTAGTATGTTATTGCAGCTCTGGCTATCCCGCCAAGGTGTAAATTGCTTCCATTAGTTTCTTGCTTTCTACTTCTGTTGTCTTGGGAACAAAAAATAATTTCTTCTTACATTTGTATTGTAGTGTCCTGGGTTCAGCTGTTACAGTTATTTTTCTCCTTCTTAGTAACTGGTGCAGTGTTATCAAATTCAGTCTGAGAGCAATGCTGATAAGACACCTATTTTAGTTGTTGCAAAGTAGTGTTTACTCTGATTAAGGACTTTCTGATTCTCATACTCTGACAGGAAGAACAAGAAGCTGGGAGAAAGCAGAGACAGAACACCTGACTCAGACAAGCCAAAGAGGTATTCCATACCACAGCATGTCATGTGCAGTATATAAATTGGGGGGAGGCACTTGGAAGGGCCAGATTGCTGCTAGGGTCAGGCTGGGCATTGGTTGGTGAAAGGTAAGTAATTGTATTATCATAGAATCACAGAATAGTTAGGGTTGGAAAGGACCTTAAGATCATCTAGGTCCAACCTCCCTACTATGGGCAGGGACATCTCCTACTAAACCATGCTACTCAAGGTGCTGTCCAACCTGGCCTTGAACACCACCAGCGATGGAACATTCACAACTTTCCTGGGCAACCCATTCCCTCACTACCCTAACAGTAAAAAATTTCTTCCTCATATCCAATCTGAACTTCCTCTGTCTAAGTTTAAACCCATTACCCCTTGTCCTATCACTGTAGTCACTAATGAAGAATCCTTCCCCAGCATCCCTATAGGCCCCCTTCAGATATTGGAAGGCTGCTATGAGGTCTCCACGCAGCCTTCTCTTCTCCAGGCTGAACAGCCCCAACTTTATCAGCCTATCTTCATAGGAGAGGTGCTCCAGTTCCCTGATCATCCTCGTGTCCCTCCTCTGCACTTGTTCCAACAATTCCATGTCCTCTTTATGTTGAGGACTCCAGAAGTGTGCGCAAAACTCTAAGTGAGGTGTCACGAGGACAGAGTAGAGGGGCAGGATCACCTCCCTCATTCTGCTGGTCACAGTCATTTTGATGCAACCCAGGATACGGTCTGCTTTCTGGGCTGCGTGAACACACTGCCAGCTATTGTTCATTTTCTTATCAACCACAACCCCCAAATCCTTCTCCTCAGGGCTGCTCTGAATCTCTTCTTTGCCCAGCCTGTTGTTGTGCCTGGGATTGCTCCAACCCAAGTGTAGGACCTTGCACTTGACATGGTTAAACTTCATGAGGTTGGCATCAGCCCAGCCCACAAGCATGTCAAGGTCCCTCTGGATTGCATCCCTTCCCTCCAGAGCATCAACAGAACCACAGAGCTTGGTGTCACCGTCAAATTTGCTGATGTTGAACAAGACTGGTTCCAACACCTATCCCTGAGGGGCACCACTCATTACTACTCTGCAGCTGGACATTGAGCAGTTGAGCACAACTCTTTGTGTGCGCCCATCCAGCCAGTTCTTACCCACCGAATGGTCCACCTATCAAATTGATGTCTCACCATTTTAGCGACAAGGATGTCATATGGGACAGTGTCAAATGCTTTGCTCAAGTCCAGATCGATGACACCAACTGCTCATCAGTTCTGTAGCCCCATCATAGCAGGCCACCAAATCAGCCAGGCAGGATTTCCCCTTAGTGAAGCCATGCTGGCTGTCACCAAGCAACTTGTTATTTTTCATGTGCATTAGCATGCCTTCCAGGAGAATCCGCTCCAAGATTTTGCCAGGCACAGAGGTGAGACTGACTGGTCTGTAATTCCCTGGGTAATCAATTTTCCCTTCTTGAAAAATAGGGGTTATATTTCCATTTTACAGTCGTTGGGAGCTTCACCTGCTTGTCATGATTTTTTAAATATGAAAATGATTATGCATCACCTGTTTTTTTTTTTTTTTTTGTTTATTATTAGTGGAGCTAGTTTCTTTTTATTGTACCTTGGTTACTGAACTGTTCTTATCTCAGTTCATGAGAGCTGGTCTCTTTCGAATCTCCTCACCATCTCTCCAGGAGAGGGTGGGGTAGACATGGGAAAGTGAGTGAGCTGCTGCATGGTTCTGGGTTACCGGCTAGGCTTAAACCACGACCATCTTTCTCTGCACTCAGTGTGGGGCTACGAAGCGGGTGAGTGGGTCCTGCTGATCACTCCCTTGCTTTGTGGCTTGCAGATCAGCTGAGGGATGGGAATCAGCCTGTCATAGAGGACTCCATACAGCTGCCTTCATCTCTGATGCCTTCCTACAATATATCAGGACCCATCAGTAAAGAAGGCATATTGCTTCTCACTTTCTGACAGTCTGTTATATAGTGGAGCTTCTTTGGCAAGCATCACTTCCGCCTCTGGTGACATTCAAAAATCTTTGCCCTCTGGCCAGTCTATGGTGACTTCTAGGATTCCTGGAGGACTGGGTTTTCCTATATGAGCTTGTGAACTTAGTGTGGCCCGCTTACTCCATGTAGCATCTGTCATGTCCTGGCTTTACAGTACGGAGAGGGCTCGGATCTCATGAGGTGAAATTAAGACATAAATGAGGTCAAATATCTGGATAATGCAGTTTATTATGGAAAATTATTATAATCTATAAAAGAAGGAAAAGGAGAGAGAAGAGGAATAAAAGGTAGAGTGAGAAAGGATAGATGCAATATATTGATGAATTTGTAGAGAGAGAGAGAGTCAAATAGTTACCATCATGGAGTTGTACAGCATCCTGTTGTCTGGACTGGTGGGAGAAGTCATGCAGTTCTTTATACCATATAGTATCTGAATGTCGATCAGATGGCCGTTACCCCAGTATCGTGTAGTCAGTCACAGGTTGCATCTATGAATTGTGCTTTTTGTCAGGTTCCTTTTTATCCATAGAGCATACAGTTTGTTTCCTGCAAGAATGTTCCAGTCCGCTTTCTGTTTCTTGCAAGGATGTTCCCATCTGCTTTTTGCTTCTTGCAAGAATCTTCCTGTCCGCATGTTAAAAGTGAAGCTTCCCCTTGTGCAAGGACATTTCAGTCTGTTTATCAGAACTGAAAACATCGCACCTCCCTCCTTAATGCCTCCTTAGCAATTATGTGCAGCTGAGTCAACAGAGCTGAATCCACAGGTTGTTTCAGAGAGCAAAAAAAAATTCTTTCTGAGGAGTAAACAAACTTGCCACAAGCTCTTCACAGTTCGCACAGAGCAATGGTTGAGACAAATACCCATTTTACATATTGATCCTGCTACAGTGTCAGTTGCATGATGCATAAAGGAGACTCTGCCTTTGAACATCCAGTCCAGCACTGGCAACAGGCATGCCAGGAAAAGCTGTGCTTCAGTACCCATCAATTCTGAATTACCTCAAATCCCTTCATAGGCTGCCACTGTCTCTTTTTCAGGTGGGGTGTAACTGGCCTTGGATCATCTGTATCCCGGAATCCAAAAGCTGGTGCTCGTGCAATTGCTTTCATTCAGAGACTTAGATATACTTGGTGGGTAATGAGGGAAGATGGGGAATTCTGGTGTGCACCCCAGGGGGATGTAATTTTGTGTGAAAACAGCCAATCAACTCAATTATATGCTGTTGCCTGCTATATAACACTTCTGCAGCTGATCAGCTAAATGTCCTTCAAAGACGCTCTGGGTTTTGAAAAGAATGTATGTGTTGTAACGATTATCAGCAGAGAATAAAGTTATAGGAAGGCCTGGCAGGAGCAGAAGGAATCTCCCAGTACTATTCCAAATCACCATTGACTGACCCTGACTTCCCTCCACTCGTCATCCGAAGAAAGACTGAAATTTGAAACCAGATGAGGTCAGCAGTGTCCAGAGTTCAGCAGTGTTGTGAACATGCAGCAGCCCAACACTACACACCATCTTTCCTGCTCTGAAAATCTGTTATGATAGATGAAGCCTGACATCATAGACTGAATGAAATCAGTAGTCTTTATAGAGATAGTCTGAGGACTAAAGAAACATGTCTATTTGTGTGTGCGTGTGTATATATATATGTATATCTCAAGAGACAAAAAGTGAAGGTATATTGAAAAATGTGGGATCTGAACATGACATGAATGGTATGGAATACAGGGCGGATACTGTACTTAATTTTTTTTTACGTGTGTATTATAGTATCCTGGGTTCAACTGTAACAGTTATTTTTCTCCTTCTTAGCAGTTGGTGCCGTATTGTTTTCTTTGTGGCCACCCTCTGGACTCACTACAGCACTGTGTCATTATGTTGGGTGTCCTAGAGCTGTATGCAGGTACACAAAGTGTGGTCTCATGGGAGTCAAGAGGGAGAATCACCTCCTTGAACTTGCTGATCACACTTCTTTCGATATTGCCCAGGATATGGTTGTCTTTCTGGGTTGCAATCATACACTACTGGCTCATGTTCAACTTCTCATGAAGCAACATCCCCAAGTATGGGGGTGACTCCTTGTTCTTCTCAGGGCTGCTAGCAGTCCATTCTTCACCCAGCCTGTATTTTTGCAGGATCTTGTACTTAGCATTGTTAAACTTCCTCAGGTTTGTGCTGGCCCACCTCTTAAACCTGTCAGGGTCCCTCTGGATGGCATCCCTTTCCGCCGGTGGACAACCACATTACACTGCTTGGTTGTCATTGACAAACTTGCTGAGAGCACACTCAATCCTGCCTCCCATGTTGCTGACAAAGATACTAAACAACACTGGTCCCAGTACTGACTCCTAAGCAATGCATATGGCTAGTTCTAGCCAAGACTTTTTTCTTAATGCGCTTGACTTCGAGTAAGGGGAGTCACATATACACATTATAGGAATGTTTTACTTGCAGAAATGTTTTACAAATGTTTTACTTGCAGAAGATTGAATGTGAAACATTCTATTTCAGCCTTCCTACCAAAATAATCTAAAAATTTTATAGCACTTGCCAGATACTTTTCACATTTTATCATGATAAATGTAGCAAGTGATCCAGGAGATGGAAGATGATCGGTTAAATTCCAGGCCACAGAGTAGTCAGTGATCTTTGAGCAGTCATTGAGTCTATCCTTCTCTGTCAAATGGATCATAACACTGAAGACATTATACTGATTACTTTTCAAACTGTTTTCTCTTTATTCTAATTAGTATTCCTTTAGGATATATATCGTCTCCTGTCTGTTTCTGTACATCACTGAATATTCTGGTCTTCACCAAAGCATGTAGTAAAAATTTCCAATTTTTACTATGTGAAGAAATTATTTTCCTAAATTTCTACTCACTGCTCATTAACAACAGCATGTGGACTGGATTGTAGTAATGACGTAAATATGCATAAACTCTGGTGACAGGCATTCTATATCTTACTAGGATCAAGGTTTATACATAATGACTAAAGATTATAGAGGTTTTTTTATTCTTGTGTTTGGCTAAATGCCAGATCCCATCCTTGAGAAAAAAGTTCTGCTTGATTGCTTGCTTTTGTCTCTTGGCCGGAGGGGGTAAAAAAAAAAAAAAAAAATAGCACGAACGTGTAAAGGTAGCTCTGTGTTCTTTATACATTTTTCAATAAAAAGCTAGATTGGCTTTAATGCACAATATTCTCTGGATTGCGAAATGTGAAACCTCCCTTTCTCTTGATGGATCATGTCTACTACCTTCTTTTTTTTTTTTTTTAAGGCCTTTCAAGGGCTGTCCCAAGGCTGTAGCAAGGTTGGTGTTGGTCTCTTCTCCCAAGTAACAAGTGGCAGGATAATAGGAAATGGCCTCAAGTTACACCCGGGGAGGTTTAAATTGGATATTGGGAAAAATGTCTTCACTGGAAGGGTTGTCAAGCAACAGGCTAGCCAGGGAAGTCACCATCCCTGGAGGTATTTAAAAGACATGTAGATGTGGCACTTGAGAACATGGTTTAGTGGTGGACTTGTCAGTGTTAGGTTTACAGTTAAACTCAATCTTACAGTTGTTTTCCATCCTAAATGATTCTGTGATTCCGTAACTCTTAACTTAGAGCTCATGATTGTGCATCAATAGCTGGTACCATTTTACCCATGGGCTTTTCCATTAAAATAACTTGTCATTTTATAACTAAGACTCCCCATACTGCAAGATTTCTCTGCAATTAAATTTCATTTTTTACTGTGTTGTAAAATTATGCATAATCAGCAAACCTTTTTTCTGCTGATATTTTCTTATCAAAAGCTTTTGGAAGTCTAGTGTATTTAACAAATTGATCATCATCCTGCAAGCCTGCAGATTAATTCAGAGAATTCTAATAGGTTTGTGGAACACTTTCTTCTACAAAAGCTGTGTGTTTCTTTCTCCATGTTTGCTTATTTAACTGAATAATTACTTACTCTGTTCTTTATTAAAATTTTAAGCAATTAACTTATTTCTGAAATCAGACCTATTAATTTGTAATAGTTTGACTGTCCCTGAAGCAGTTTTTCAAAGTTGCTATAATTCTAGCCTTTCATAACTCCAAATTTACAGCCAGTTTAAATATTTATTTATATGACATTGTTTCTATTTAAAGAACTTTTAACTCTGAGTTCCTTTAATGCTTAAAATTGTTACGTAGCTTCAGCAAGGTGTTGTTATTTATTTCAATTATTTCTTCTTGTGTTCAGCTGACATTATAATTTGTGACAGTTTGTCCACTGCCTCTGAGGAAAGACTTCGGCATGGTACTCTTCCTAAGTTTTTCCATGGTGAAAGGTGATGCAAATTACTGCTTCAGATTTTCTACTATGTTCCTGTTTTTTTCCAATATTAAGTATAATTCTTTTCCTATGTTAATTATCTGTTAACGTGAAAAACTTTGTAGCAAGTATTTTGCTTCTATCATATTTGAAAATATCTCTATTATATATTCATTTTTTTAGTAAATATTTCTTCAGAGTCTATTTTGGTTTATTAAAGTTTCAAATTTAATTTGCAAGAGCTTATGTTCCTTTCCATTCACCATATATGGACACAATACTAATTTTCTGAAAGATAAATCTTTATGATATGTTACTCTGCTTTAAATTTTATTTTTGTTTTTTAGCTATTGTTGTTCTCTGTTTATGTTCTTTAACCATATTGATTTTATAGTTTATCTGTCTAGCAAAATGTCTTTAAAGAAGTATCATATTATATACAGAAGTCTTATTCTTTGCCTGGTTCTTTTAGTTTACTTTTTAGCAAATTTGCTGGTTTTGCATAATTTCTCTTTTTGAAAGTGAGCATCTCTATAGTAGTTTTTGCGTGGTTTACTTGTGTTGTTGTTCTTAAATGGAATGTATCACACAGGCTCTTTGAGGGATATGTCTTGTAACAACTCCAGACTTTACTCACAAGTGTAAACTTTCTGAGTTAAGTGTTTTAAGAAGAAGCTGAAGTCTAAAAAAGTAGCCTCTGTCATCTAAATTTGGACCTGATACTCCCTGTTCAGATGTTTATCCAAATCTTGCTGAGAATAACTACAATTTCCCACCATTACTGTGTTTATTACTCTTGCAGGTTTTCTGGTCTGTCACAGTATCCAAATATTGATATGAGAATTGTAATATAACCCTTTTCCTATTAATGTATCTTCTTTTTTAGCTACGTGGCTTATTACTTGTTAGCTGTAGCCAAAATGTTTGTCTGACCTGCTTAAGTAATTTTTAACTTGGCATAATATGTTTGAAGGACTAGCTTCTTTTCCCCAAGTTCGTAAGTCTGTTAAGTTACTGTCCTCATTAAAAATCAGGCAGCCTTATTAACCCATTTTATGCTTTACACTTTTAACCTTTGAATAAGTGAATGAATCCATTTTCTCTCAGGATAGTTGTGTTCTTATATACACCTTCCTTAAAAAGAGTTTTGTTTGCTGAAAAGGAACTTGGCATTTTAATTCCTCATTGATTTGTAAGATCCTTATTCCTCTTACAGAGTTTACTTCAGTGTGACCTGTGTGCTCTTCTGCAGCTCTGGACTTTCCCATAGTACTTAGTATAAAAGTTCCCTAAAAAATTTTAGATTTCAGCATCATGGTTCTATTTTCACTTAGACCAAGCTCATCTAAAATAACCGCCAGTTTCATAGGCATTCCACATATTGAGATCTTACTAGTTTCTAGTGAGCTGATTATATTTTTTCAACACAACAGTCTTACATATGAACAGAATTTAATGCGTCCAGACTCGTGCATGCCTGTGGTTAGTCTTGGTCTTTTATTTCTTACCCATTTATTTATTTTTGGCTCCAGAATCACTATTGAACTGTCTCATGTCATGTACAAATATGAGCCATGACCATTGTTTCCATGTTAGTACTGTATAGACCATGAGGTTCTTTGCTGTTATTAAGTCAGCATACTGTCATTATTGTCATCATAGGCACAAATATCTATCTGCCTGATCTATGGTTCTGGAGGTTCAGGATATTTCTCTCTATTTAGTCAGATCATGACTGCTGAGTATATTAATTTTTTGAAGAATTGGACTCCTAGAACAGCTGAGCTAGCAAGGGTCCTCTAGAAATCCTTTTGGAGACCTGGAGTTTATCCCCCCTGCTCACAACATAATGTTTGTGACTCCACATTGTTTCTGGACAACCTGTTCCGGTGCTCAGTCACCTTCACAGCAAAAAAAACTGTTATGTTCAAATAAAAATTCCTGTGTTTCAGCTTGTGCCCACTCTCCCTTGTCCTGTGGTCAGGCACCAACAAGAAGAGTATGTCTCTGTCTTCTTTACCCCATGTCCACCAAGTGTTTATATATATTGATCCCTTGCATGTCAGTTGCACCAGTTGCTACATCAGCTTCATGGTCCTTTGCTGGACTAGCTCAAATTTTTCCATGTCTTTCACATACTGGGAAGCTGCGGCCGGAACCCAGGTGAGTTCTTCTACCAGCATTGAGTAAAACAAAAAGGTCATCTCCCTCAACCTGCTGGCAGTGGAACTACAGATACTTTTGGCTGCCTTTGCTGCGGGGGCATATCACTGACTCATTTTAAGCTTATTGTCCAACCATACCACCAGGTCTTTTTCTGCAAAAATATCTTCCAGCTGCTCAATCATACCCTCAGCAGGTACTGGTGCATGGGCTTATTTCTCTCCAGTGTTGTGGCTTTGCATTTCCCTTTATTGAACTTGATATCCTCCTGTTAGGTAATGGCTTCCCCCAATGGCAATATTTGCTAATGGCCTGGAAGTGGGCTTACATATGATGTCTGTGTACTTCCTCTGTGGTTAATAGTGTCAGATTTAATTTATGTCACTTATAAAAATGAAAAATGGAAGAAAAATTATAGCAATTTGGTTTTGACATGTTGGTCTGTGGTATGTATATTCTACATCACTGTGCCTGGCTTTGTTTCTCAGTTTATCTTTGTTTTTCTGTACCTATGCTGCTCAGATATGTGCTGTCTTAGCCATGATCTTACAGAATGAATAGTTTCACTAAGCTAAATTATTCTCATTCAGGTATTCTTAACATTTCTAATCATCCTAATTGGACCTATACCATGTGTTAGTATATCATATCAGCTGTTGCTGCCCAGTGTTTTAGCATTCCTTCTACTCACTTTTGCTTGAAGTAAGTAAGTACCAGTGAATTCTACAAAAAAAAAAAAAAAAAAACAAAAAACCAAAACAACAACAGCAACAACAAAAAAAAACCAAACGAACAAAAAAAAAAAAACAAACAAAAAAATATCCACCATTTTTTCTCTCAGAAACAAAATCTATAGACTTCCTTCTGGGGGTGTTCCTAAACACTGAGCGGTAGTCTGGCCACTACACTACTGCTCAACAGAGCTTGAAATTAGCAAGAAGAGCTCAGGCTGCCTGACAGCCATGGCCGCCAAGTCTGAACAAACAGTAGCAGCTATTTTGTTCACAGGGGAAATAAGGTTAGTGAAAATATTAAAGAAAAGTGAATGCCACTGCTGGCATGGCAACACTTTGCAGTAATTGGCTCCTTGTGATTCATGCTGGCTGGACTGTGAGAGCTACAGATGGAAAGCTTAGAAGCTTTGCTTGGGAAGCCCTCACTTGGAGCTTATGAGTTCTTAAGAAATTGCAAACAGATCAAAAGTTCACTGAAGAGAGGAATATTTTGTAAATTCCAAGAACATTTCTTGTTATTTTACTTTTGTTTGAGAGAATTAATCTATTTGAACATGTAGGTTAGTAACTATTGTAGCCATTAAGTTGCAAGTGTTGTTTTTCATGAAAAACTAATCTTTTCCAGAGCTAAACTCTACTTCATTCATCAACAACTAACAGTGTCCGTTCCCTCTTATTATTCAAAATAGATAACTAGTGTATAACTAGATAGTAAGATTAATTCTGAAAGATGTTGCTGAAAATTTGGTTTAAATATTAATAGTGTCTAATAAAGAGAAACTTGTGGTGTCCAAAGTTTAAAACAAAACCAAAAAATCATGAATGGACAAAAATCATGAACACAACTTGAAAAAATAAACTTTTATACTCAGATATGCATCTTAGTTACTGAATGCAAACGTGAACCAAATGTGAGCTGTCCACCTTAGTAAACAAAAGAGGAATCCTCAAATTAATTGCTTATATTCCCAGTAATGTTGAGGAAATTGTTTGCTTTTGGTGTTCTATTGCTTGGCCAGGAGTTTGGCAGTTGATGGAGTTTATATTTCTATTCATGGTTCTGCCTTAAACTGTGAAATAAACAAGAAATATCTTTTATATATATATATAATATTGAAAAATTTTTCAAGCTTTGTATTTAAATGTAGGAATATTGCAGATGTGTTTGAGTGAATACACTTCTGCCATTTACAGAGAATAAATCCTACTTTCTTGATCTGATCAGACAACTATTGATTAACAAACATGATAATATTACAGGTTGATAATGATAACCAATACATTGTTGAGAGAAGCTAAGCCCCAATCTTGGAGATATTTAAAACCTAATTGGTCACACTGCTGTGCAACCTACTTTAACTGACTCTGTCCTGAGGAGAACGGATGGACTTGGTGATCTCCTGCAGTCCCTTGTTAGCTCAGACATTCTGTGGTAAGTATAAGCCCCTAGAAGAAGAACTTGATAAATTAAATGACTGTGGGATTTTTCCTAAATGCTTGTTTCTTGCCATGTTACATCAAAGTCCTGATGTTCAGCTTTCCAAGCTTGCATGGGGTCTAATGAGGCAGGGAGCCCATTTATATTGAGTGTTTTCATTCCCTCCCAGTTTGTTTTCATGCAAAAATAAGTAATTTGAAGTTGATTATACAACACTATGTCAAGAGAAAGAGTACTTTAACAAATATTACTGTCTTCTCAAAACCACATGTTAATCTGGAACTATAAATGGAATGTTGCTTTTAAAGAAAAGCACATGCTGTGAATTATGCAGCATGAAATAGCTGCCAACATAACACTGACAATACAAAAGGAATAGAAGAATTGAGTGAAGCAGTATATTTCAGTCACTGTATCATGTAGGTGTAATACCACCCATGTGGCTGAGCCAGAAAAACAAGCTTTACCATGACTGAAATATTAGATCCCACATGAGTCTATTTCCAGCCTAAATGGTTAGTAACTTTAGTGGCATTTCATTAGGACTACTCACATCACCACATCCCAGTGATCCTGTTTCATATCTGCTCTGTCAACACTTCACAACAAAATTTTGCTATATTGTTTTTTTTACCTGCAATATGAAAATACATTCAAAGATGACCTTTTAGTACGTTATCTTATACATGCTGAGGGCAGTTCTATTTTGACAACTGAATTGAACAAAACAGAATATAACTAGTAGAGGCTTCAAGCATATTGTTTTTAGCATAGCAACTACACACAAAACTGCTTTAAATCTTTCACAACTCATTTAACCTTGGAATTAAATGTGCATGTAAATGTGATGGTCCCACACCTCAGTTCATTTAGACTTACAACTATAGACTGGATTATTCATGTTTCCAGATGCCTTAGAAATTCAGGTTGCCAGCTCAATTCCTTAAAGACTTGCTATGCCTAAACAGCAAACTAGTATTATGGATGTTTCATTAATGTCCTGATATTCCACTCAAATTAGCAGTGCCATTTCAAAGTATTTAATCTCCTGAAGAGAAATTATAGCCTGATGTTCAAGGGATTAAGCTACAAATAAACCAATTATCTTTTAATGGCATCTCTCCTCCTCATTTTCATGCGCTTTTTTTTTTTCTTTCATTTATTCAGTATAAGGCAATAATGTCATTTATAAGCAGGCAAAATCTATGTAGCTTAGCATATTTAGAGATGTTGGCACTTAAAAGACTGCTTTGTTTACCTTGGCAAATTATTAGGTCTTGTGGCAATGATGATACTGTGCAGTAAAAGCATTACAGATCCTGGAGTGAATACAGACCAAAGTGGCTACTGAAATATGTCAGGACACACAATGCTTTTAACATAAAACCAGTCCTTTGGATATTGGTCTCCTTCTGTTCGTTTCAGAAGAGAAGCATGGAATGTCAGGACTTGATAGCATGTAGTTATATCCCTTTCCTTATCTGATAATTGGGGGGGGGGGGGGTGGGGGAAGTAAAAAGAAAAGTGTTCAGTCAGATACCTGTAAACAAAGAATCATAGAATCATAGAATAGTTAGGGTTGGAAAGGACCTTAAGATCATCTAGTTCCAGCCCCCATGTCATGGGTAGGGACACCTCGTACTAAACCATGCCACCCAAGGCTATGTCCAACCCGGCCTTGAACACCCCCAGTGATGGAGCATTCACAACTTTCCTGGGCAACCCATTCCAGTGCCTCACCACCCTTATAGTAAAGAAGATGTTTTTTGTAATTTCTTCTTTAATTCTTCATGCCTTCTTTGTATATTCAGTGAAAATACGGTAGGGACAGCTTTTGTCAAAAGGCCTTTCCTGAACTTTCTTGTTAAATGATCACTGTTGCAATGAATAAAAGAGTGTCTCCAGAGGATATTTCTACTTAAATAATTCTTCCCTTCTATTTACTGTACCTAATATTGGTTCAGGACTTACTTGTGCTCCAGTTTCTGGCCAAGGAAGAATAAAGATGTCACACTGAGAGCTTCATTTATTCTAAAATTTCACAATTCTTCACTATGAAACAGACAGCTCTAAAATCCTTTCACAACCCACTTGATTTGAAATAGGCTTTTATGCAATATGCTGAGCTTTCTTCTATGCACTTCCTGCATGCTCTTCAAGCTCCATTTTTTAAACTCATGAGACAGAATATTTTCTAAGAACACTGGCGAGGCTTTCACTTCTTGTTAACACGTGTGCATAAAGGAAGAATGCACTCCCACCAATATTTGAAGTAAGTAGATAAACTTAGGAGTACGATCTGAATAAAAAAATAGTGTGTAAAATTTCAATTAAAAAATGATTTTTTGGGAAACACTGCTGCTCCTTGCTGTATTTTAGTTTTGTATCAATAACATCTCAGGTGCCTAATTCTGTACATGCAAAAAAAAAAGCTTGATTTATTTCTCAGAGAACTATATGCATCAAATGCACAGCACAAACACACATGTGTATATACCCACACAGTCACGTATACAAAGACAAGGTATTAGAGAACCTATGGCAAAATCAAACACTGCAGTGTGAAATGTCAAGCAGTTTCCTTCACCTTCATGCTTTGATTGTTTGTAGAAAAGAGTACTTATGAAACTGTTGCAAGCTTTGCTTTTCTTTTTCCCAAACCCACAGCAGGCTTCACACTGACTTCAATCAGCAGCAAAGACGCATCCCAGACACAAAGATCAACTCCATCAGTCAGCAATGCATATGTTGTCACCCTAAAATAAGAATTGCTAAATGTTCTCAAGAAAAGTCTGCCAGAGTATTTTTAACATAGGCAAAGAAAATATTTTTACTTCACTTGTTCTTAGAGATGCCTGAATCATTTTGGCTGAAATTTTCTGGTTGTTTCTTCAGTGACAGATGGATTACAAATCTGACAGATGAGCTGAAGCTTCCACTAGAGAAGAGAATTCTTCTGTGATTACCTTTTGGGTATTCAATCTGTCTACATAAAAAGATGGAATACACATTTCCATGTCCTTAGATATGTGTTTTTCAACTAAGCCACCACTTGAATGTGGCTTTTATTTTTTGTTTAATTATTCATTTATTTCTTTTTCCCCTTACTTTTGTCCATAAGTCATGAGACAGATCACTTCCTCTGGTGCTAGGACTATCATCTTTACTCTTGTTTTGAATTATCTACTTTTCTTACATTCTAACGCAGGCAACTATGCAAAGAACCTTTTTTTCATATGAAGAAAACTAAAATTTATAAAAGTAGTGTAATCATGCAAAAGAAAGAGAGATAACAGGAACTGATGAATGAGTTTTGTATTTTGATGGTCCGGTACATGGAGCATGTCAGTAGCACTCAGAAGTATTGTACTGAATCCTACTCAGGAGCGGATTCTCTGTGTGACCTTGATTTCCTCACTGTTTAATTCATGTCAGTAAGCTGGGGAGACTGTTTCTCAGTATAACTAGGTAATTAGAGAGAGAGGCATCTCTGGAGGCCATTTCATCCTATTCTAAAACAGGTGTTTAAAACAGAGGAGATAAATCTGCAGAGGAAGTGACTGCCTCTCTTCATTACCTTAGACTGAATTGGGAGAAGTAACTTAGATTGGACGCTAAGTTCACGATCGCTGAAATTAAATGAGACATCTCACAACAGTAAAGAACAAAGTATTTTTGCTGATTCAAGAAGTGGTTGAATTTTGATGTGAATAATTTAAATCAAAATTACTTGAAAGCCTTCTATGTTTCAAGAAAAGAAAACTTTTTTTTCTATGATCCCCCCCCCCCCCATTTCCTTATAATTGGGGGATTTGATACATTGTAGCTCATGAGTTTTAGCCAGTGGCCTTGAATCTTTGCAGCCTTTCAGGTTGATACTCAGAATACTCACATGCATCATGAAAGTCAAGAAGCAATGTCAGGTGCTGATCTTGATCAAGGGAAGATATCACTCCTACAGCCTCATTTGCAGCTTACAGATAGTTCAAGAAGCAGCTGACTACTTTCTCCAAAGTGAGATACTAATGGTAACTGCTGATCACTAATGATGTAAGCAAGCCTTGTCCAGTTCACTGCAGAATCAAAGCAGCTGTGAACTGCCTTTGCAGATAACAAACTAATTGGTTTGACTTGCGCAGAAATGGGCTGAGATTGTTCAGATTAAAATCTCAAGGTGGTATGAAAAGCTGTAATTCAAAACCACAGTCTTCAGGACACTGCCTCCAGTGAAATGTCTGAGATCCAGAGGTGTAAGAGTGGGAAGCTATTGAGAAAGATTCAGGTGAAAGTTGGGCACACCTAAGTGGGCACATGTACAAATGAATTCCATAAACTGGGGTCTCTTACAGGCTTTGGCTGTTTTAGCAAACTCTGTAAGGGCACTGATTCAAGTGCCAGCTCTTGATTAACTATATTAATTATTAATTAGCTATTACATACAGAACAAGGGCTTTCTCAATTAACAATCAGGAATGACAAAGCCATGCTGGTTTGGAAGGGAAGAAAATTTATTTGCATGAACATAAATTGTAAAATGCAGTTATTCCTTTATTCCAGAGATGAGTCCTTGGCCTATTTTTATTATTTTCTCTTGTATTAGCACAGAAGTAGCCATAAAGTGTGTCTTATTTTTTTTTTTTTTTTTAAATTCAGCCTGTTACAACAAAACCCTGTAGCTGCTCACACTTAGGTGAGCTGGATCTTCTTCTAGAATCCTATAAAGAAATTCTTGTAACCAAATGCATGTACAAATTGAGGAATGGATCTAAGGCATGCAAAACACACCTGCAAGACAGCAGATTGTTACTCTGAGTATTCTTCTCTACTGTCTTATAGCTAAAGTATTTTGTAGAGTTATTATCATACTAATCTTACTATTACTTGCAGTTAGTCAGAAAATATCCTTACAAAGAAATATAATTTTTTGTCTGCATCTTTCCAGGAGCATTGTCCTTACCTTTCAGGCAATGCCCTAAGCCATATTTAGCTCTACCAAAGTATCATGCTGCAATTTTTATAACTGCGTGTAAACTGAAATTTTAAGCCCAAAATTAATTCAGAAGCTCACAGCCTGTTCCTTAGGTGGGTTATGACAGCAAAATTGCATCTAGTTGATGGATTATAAATATACTGTCTACTACAAACAATGCATCTTAAATTAGATCACAGTATGAAATCATAATTTTAAATACTCTACTAGCACAAAATCTTAAGATGTTAAACTGGGTGAAAAGCATGCACATAGATGAGATGTGAAGAAGATAGTGAAATGTTTTAAAAATTTTGTTGCCAGTCTTCACTGTCAGCTTTTTAACTTACCTATGGTTTTAAGGAAAAAAAAAAAGAAATCATCCTGTTGAAGTTGCCACCTTTATTTTGTTTCCCATCTGCTCCAGTAAAAAAGACATATTTGCTTGAACAAATCTTTATTTTGACATGATACTATGTTCACCATGATGTGACACGATGGACTCCAGTTGTGTGTGAAGCACATTCTGTTATACAAATTTTTGAACTGTGAGTTCAGATACAGTTGTTTGATACACATCTCTTAGCTTTGGAACCTACTACTGTCTGCTGATGATACTTATCATTCTTTTCCCCATGCATTTGATTTTATACAGTTAAAAATGATGATATATATGATATATATATTTTAAGACATTTGCAGAATCTTGCTTCACTGCTTTTGTGTAAAAGATTGTGTGAAAATGCCCTTATTAGGGTATAAAAACTGGGTTCCATCAAGCACAGCTTCAGCTGTATGTATTTTACATTTTTTGGGGAGTCGTTAAGTGTTGTAAATCTTCATTTCATTGGGTTCTTCTACTTCAGAGAGCAAAAGAGAAATGAACATTAGTTTTAATGCATTTCATTATTACTCTGATGATGTGTGAAAGGTTTGCTGGGATCTTTTTCTGGAAAATTTCAAAGCAGAATTTAAAAAAATGACACCTTCTGCTTTTTCTGTCTGAATTTCACATGATGAGGGATATGAATGAAATTACCTGGTCGCGTCTGACTTGGTGGAAGTGGTTGTTAAAGATGTCTAAAATTTACTGCTCATTGTTAAGTAGGGATAGGATGCCATACTGCAATTAAAAACTGCAGATGTAGTCAAGCAACTACTTCATTACAATAAAAGAACAAAAAGGATTTACTACCACCTTTAAATTTAATTAGATTATATTTTTTCCATACAACCCATATTTTCCTTATGTTTCTCCAAAAATCCTGTAATTTCAATTAAGTATCCTTATATCTGACATTTCTGACCATACCACCCAAGTCTTGGAAGGCAGATGCAGAGACAGTGAAAATGAAGACCTTTGGCCCACTGTAGGAGAGGATTTGGTTCAAGACCATCTTCAGAACATGAATGTATACAAGTCCATGGGACCTGACGATATCTATTCATGGGTCCTGAAGGAGCTGGCAAATGAAGTTGCTAAGCCACTGTCCATCATATTTGAAAGTTCATGGTAGTCATGTGAAGTTCCTGATGACTGGAAAAAGGGAAATGTAACCCCCATTTTCAAGAAAGGGAAAATGGATGACCCAGAGAACTACAGACCAGACAACCTCACCTCTGTGCCTGCCAAAATCTTGGAACATTCTCCTGCAAGGCATACTGAGGCACATGAAAAACAACAAGGTGCTTGGTGACAGCCAGCATGGCTTTTCTAAGGGGAAATTCTGCCTGACCAATCTGGTGGCCTTCTATGATGGGGCTACAGAACTGATGGACAGGGATAGAGCAGCTGATGTTATCTACCTGGACTTGTGCAAAGCGTTTGACAGTGTTTCACATGACATCCTTTTCTCTAAGTTGGAGAGACATAATTTGATAGGTGGACCACTCGGTGGATAAAGAACTGGCTGGATGGCCGCATGCAAAGCATTGTGGTCAATGGCTCAATATCCAGGTGGAAACCAGTAATGGGTGGTGCCCCTCAGGGATCGGTGTTGGGACCGGTCTTGGTCAACATCTTTGTCAGTGACATGGACAGTGGGATTGAGTGCACCTTCAGCAAGTTGGCTGATGAAGCCAAGCTATGTGGTTCGGTTGATGCTCTGGAGGGAGGGAATGCTATCCAGAAGGACCTTGACATGCTTGTGGGTGAATTGATCCCAACCTGATGAAGTTTAACCATGCCAATTGCAAGGTCCTACATGTGAGTCAGAGCAACCCCAGGTACAGCTACAGGTTGGGCAGAGATGAGATTCAGAGCAGCCCTGAGGAGAAGTACTTGGAGGTGTTGGTCGTTTAGAAAATGAACATGAACCGGCAGTGTGCTTTTACAGCCCAAAAAGCCAACTATATCCTGGGCTGCATCAAAGGGAGTGTGACCAGTAGAATGAGGGAGGTGATCCTGACCCTCTACTCTGGCCTCATGATACCTCACCTGGAGTGTTGTGTGCAGTTCTGGTGTCCTCAACATAGAAAGGACATGGAACTTTTTGAGCAAGTGCAGAGGAGGGTCACGAGAATGATCAGGGGACTGAAGCACATTCCTTATGAAGATGAGTTGAGAGAGTTGGGGCTGCTGAGCCTGGAGAAGAGAAGGCTGCATGGAGACCTCAGAGCAGCCTTTCAATATTTGAAGGGGGCCTATAGGGATGTTGGGAAGGGACTCTTCATGAGGGACTGTAGTGAGAGGACAAGGGATAACGGGTTCAAACTTAAACAGAGGAAGTTTAGATTGGATGTGAAGAAGAAATTCTTTACTGTAAATATGGTGAGGCACTGGAATGGGTTGCCCAGGGAAGTTGTGAATGCTCCATCGCCAGTGGTGTTCAAGGCCGGGTTGGACATAGCCTTGGGTGCCATGGTTTAGTAGGAGGTGTCTCTGCCCATGGCAGAGGGGTTGGAACTAGATGATCTTAAGGTCCTTTCCAACCCTAGCTATTCTATGATTTATTTAGTGATTGAAATTAGAAATGTAACACAAATATTTGAAAAAGGAAGCTGTGCAGTTCCACAGATTCAATTATACATATGTAAGAGCTATAATGTGGGGCTGTAACTCCTGATTTTAAGTCGGAATATGAGATAGCTAAGTAGGGATCTCAGTGTCCATCTTTAATGGCAGAGTATAAGGAAGATAGTCAGGCTATCTGATAGTTCTTGGAAGCATACAGCAAAAGAGACAACAGTATTAGATTAAAGAAAAAAATCTGATTGGGTATTGGAAAAAATGAAATTTCACAAACAGATGTTAAGCTCTGGAATGGGTTGAATGGGAAGTCTGTGGCCCTAAGCAGCTTGACCAGGAGTAGCTCATCTCCAGAGATCCCGTTCAACCTAAATTACTATCTGATTCTATACAGGAAGTTTTTTGTAGAGCTGTAAACTGAGCCCTAATTTCCTATACATAACATAATGTTAACTTAATTGTGTGAGCAGCAAGAACCCATTCTCTACGATTTTTTTCATTATGTTTATATTCTCTTGAGCATAATAAGGCTAAACTGAATTTACAGTCTTCCCTGAGTAAGCTCACTAGCAGTACTATTCTTAAACAAGATGGCTGGTCTTCATAAAACCTGTAGGAGCTTTATGGCTTGAAGACCTTTATCCCTCTTTGTGAACCTGTTGAAGCTGGCCAGTGGTTATAAAGCCATGGACATGCAGACCCACTATGATTATATAAATGTATTTTCCTTAGGAATCCAAGCTATAATTAGTACAGTTATGTGCCCATCAGTCAGCTGTGTTATCTTTTAATTTCATGCATATTGGTTCTTCTTTTTACTTAGCTTCCTGAATGTATGCACTCATGCACCTGGGTACAGACAGAACTTCTTGTAGAGGTCTTTGCAGATCCCTTCCTTCTCAGTTGTAGCCCTGGGTTTCCCTTCTCTACAAATGGGGATATAGGTGATTATGCTCCTGTGTTAGTCCATTTTGGTTTACGTGAATGATTTTTCTGACAATGAGAAATAAGATCTGAAAATAATAGGATCTGGTCTGTTACAACTTTTTTTTGAACCAAAATAAAAGGTAAAACAGAGTTGCAGGGTTATTTTTTGTTTGTTTGTTTGATTTTGTTTTGTTTTGTTTTTTTTTTTTTCTTTCTCCCCAGAAATCACAAGCAATGATGTGTGTGCACATGTGTACATATGCAATTGTGTCGTTGTGCAGGACTGCAGCCAACAAGACTTGCAGTTCATTAGTGAAAGGATTATTACCGGTTCTTTCAGACTTTGTTTAATAGTGTTGTCAAGTTTATAGAGGCAAAGGTAATGCTTCAGAATTTTGATGCTTGCTTTTTTTTAAAAAGTGGCATATATAAAAATGAGAAAGCTCCTCTATGGGCTTGGACTCCTGCTTATTGGTGCAGTTTAATTATTGCAGATTATTAACCTTATTGAGCATCAATAGCCAAGATACTTGTGTCTGAAGCCAGTAAATCCTGTGGTTAAGTTCTCAGCGTACTAGTTACTCAGGGGGTGGACAGGACTCTCACAGAGCCTCAAAGATGAAAGGTGCACATATGAAATTATTTTTCTCAAATTCATGACCATATGCTACAGAATAATGATTACTTGCAACATAAGATCATAAAATAGTTTCCTGTATTTAAATGTAGAGGGGGGACTCCTGCATGCCAATAGGTCTGCTTAATGCATAGAAACAAACCATGGTGGAATGCCTGAGGGGAATGCTGTGAAATTACAGCTGCATCTATATGTTCTTAAGAAGCATAAAATCAGTTAAGTCCTCTTAAAAATCTGGAAAAGCTCCTTTTTTTTTTTTTTTTTCGCTCTTTTGTAGCTACTCATATCACTTCACCCTGATAGTTTGTGAGATAAGGGAATAGGGTGACATTAGAATTTTATAGTACTGATTGAAATAAACATCCAAGCTGTCAGAAGCCCTGCTAGTAAAACGTGGCAGAAACCCATGTTTTGACAGGTACTGTGTTTTCAGACCAACTAGCAAGTATTCATGTAGCTCTCTGAATTTTGATAATTTCTGTTCTATTACCCTTTTCATGCTGACACCATAAAAGCATATGGTTTCAACATCTACTAAAAGAACATATTGTCACTTTTATAATTTATGTTAATCTCAAACCACTCCATAAGCTACCATAAAGTTCATAAAAATTCAAGCATAATACTTATTTTTTCACATAGTTATCCTGTAGAATGAAAGACTGAACATTAACTTGGGTCTTTAAAACAACTGAGTTTCATTACCAATGCTGATGCCAGCTTGTCATGGGTTCAGCAGCAGCAGTCATTTTTCTCCCTTAAGTAGTAGCTGGTGCAACACTGTTTTTGGTTTTCTGCTTGGGAACAGCACTGATAACACCAGTGTTTATAGTTACGGCTTAGAATGTTTAGGCTGGCCAAGGACTTTCTGAGTTTCACGCCTTGCCAGGGAGGAGGGGAAGCTAAGAGGAAGCCGTGAGGAAGCTGGGAGGAAGCAGAGACAGGGCACCTGACCCAGACTGACCAAAGATGTATTCCATACCACAGCATGTCATGCCCAGGATGTAGAAATGGAGAGCAGAGACCCGGAAGGGGTGTGTGTGTGTGTGTGCACAGGGTGTTTGGACTTGGTATAAGGTGTTGGGTGTTCACTGCTTGGTGGAAATTAGTTGATGAGCTCTTGTAGTCTTTCCTTGTATTTGCCTTGTCATTATTGTTATTTGTGGTAGCAGTAGTGATTTGTATTATAGCTTAGTTACTAAACTGTTCTTATTTCAACCTGTGGGAGTTGCATTCTTTTGGTTCTCCTCCCCATCCCCTGGGACTAAGGAAGAAAGAGGGGGGAATGAGTGAGAGAGTAAAACTGCTTGATGTGAGGGCCTTAAGCCATGAGACATCTTCACGTAATTTTTCTCTTATCTTTGAGTCCACTATATCTAAAAATCATTGAACTTTTTCTCTGCCATAATATCTATTGTTACTGCTTTTAAAAAATTCACAGTACTGTGTAAGTTTTATTTCAACTCTTGGCATGATGTTGATGATGATGATGATGATGATGAATCAATTTGGGCAGATGAAATAAGATGCAACATAATTTTTCCAGATATAGTGACTGACAAACTAACCTGGTAACTTTCTTACTTAAACTTATTTTCTGAATAAAAGAAACAGAGTAGATGCTGTGCTCTGAGCACTTAGTAAAATACCTGTTTCATAGGAGAAGCATAGAAAATAATTAATTAAACTAGAGAAATGTGTAAGAAAGTACTACCTGAAAGGAAAATTATGATACTGATGCCAGAATCATGATAGTACTTTCAGAATTCTCTTAAGGATCAAAATAAGATAAGTGTTAAAATCAGTGAAGCAATGTGTTGTTTAAATTTGCTGATATCCTAAGATTCAGAGATACTGTGAAAATGAAAGCTTGATGGAGAATCAAGAGAAATTGCGTTATCTTGAGAATTTGCCTAATGAGCATGAATGAAATCTAATAATAAGGATGTCAGAAGTCTCTTAGTAACTAATAATAATCTAAGCATTACTCTGGAAATGTCAGCAGTTGGAATTTACTAAGAAAGAAAAAGAGCGTATCACATTTATTGATCACAGGTTGAGTATGAGCTATATGTATCACATGGCTGTGAAAATGGGATGTGATCCTAGATAATGTCAATCTAAATATTTCCAGTCAAGTTTGGAAAATATTAACAAAATGTTAACAGAGCCTACGTTTTAACAGATACAGTGAGCAGTTCTCTTGACAAGACACCCATGTTGAAGAAGGATAAATTTAACCTCAATAAATGTAAATGAGAATGCTATAATAATCTGGACAGCCTGAAAAGTATATAAGTATGGTGTACTGTGGAGACGTAGGCACAGACCCCATTTCGGGTTAGCAAACAAAATCGTTTATTATCTGAAGGTCCAGGGTTGATATAGGCTCTACAAAGTATCTGCGTGTATGAGCAGCTAATACAATTGGTTCGCTGTCACCACCCACGTGGATATCTTCACTTCTTCATTGGTTGTCTTGCTTCTCGCTGTTGTCCCCTCTTTGGATACTCGTTCCTTGATTCTTTCTTTCTTCTTATCTTGCCTACCTCTCCCTGTAATACTCCCAAAACTTTCCCAGTAACATTCCTCTGCTATCTCAAAGCTTTCTCAGCAGCTAGTCTAGCTCAAAAATCCTTTACAACGACGTTTACACCCACAGTGTACAAAATATAAAACTGTCTAATAAAGGTCTAGAAAAAGAAAGGAAGGGGGGACATGGTCAGTGTGTATAGGTGGGAGTGTGGGGAGTGACTGAAGAGACCCAGAAGTACAGCTGTTTTCATTAGTGGACATTGATGGTACTAAATTAAGTTATGCTGTGTCATTCAAGAGTGCCACAACCTTCCAGTGGGAATACGGAGGACAAAAAGTAATTTGTACATAGTATTTGATTCATTAACAAACAATTTGTGATAATTGCCTTCAGGGGATTAGATTCAATAGTTCAGATAGTCCCTTCCTATAAAAAAGTCCCTTCTGTATAAGAAGTACTCCTGAAGTCAGTTGCTGAAAAATTATCTACTTTTGGTTCTTAATGAGGCAATCAGAGCAAAGGAGAGGAGCTATAGAGGTGCTTTACCTGCATGTAAATGGGATTGAGGCCTTTGCTTAGAGTCAAAGTAGCTTTAGGATGAGTCTCTATTAGCATCTCACTTTTGATCATATGTCTGATTTGATTTGATTTGTGACACAAGATGTTGGGCATATTCTGGAGATCTTTCCACTAAAATAGATGATTCACTTTGAGAGCCATCTGATACACTCCTGAACAGCTGACTATCCAGTCTACAAAGTGGCAAGTCAGAAGTAAGATTTCTTGAAATGTGTTATGCACAATGGACCAGCTGCTCCTCTGTATTGGTCTACTTCCATTATGTAGCTGCTCGTTAATGCAGATATAGCTCATGCATCTCCAAGGGCTAAGCATGATGGGGAAGTAGAAAGTCCCACACTAACTCTGGAAATCTGCCAATGGATGTCAAACGACTTTACTATTCATGTGTATGGATGACAATCAGTGTAGTCACAGAGCTGTCGATATCTTTAGGAGTTTTGATGTCCTTACATTTTATTGCAAAATGTGTAAGAATACTAGCTACAAGGAGACTGTTCATAGCACAGGGGAGTGAATCATGTTAATGTTTCATTTAGTCCTTGGTAGTGGGCTCCCCCTGTAGTAACTATTTGCTTCAATTGTTATGAATGAAATGAATGAGTAAGCTGGTGCAGAAACAGACTTAAGTTTGGCTGTGATGTATCTGTTACAAGCACTGGCAATCTTAGGATGGATATTCTCCATGTGAGGTTTTTTTATGTTTGAATAACATTAAAATAATTACATTAAATTTGATTTGGATTTTATTTATTGTCCTTTTCTCTCTTCATCTCATAGAATACATTGGTACTGGATGTCTTTTTCTAAAGAAAACAGCTTAAAGCTCTGCTTTGCTTTCTACACAGTGCAAGAATGTATGAAGAGTATACATGTTAGTTCATTACCAAGATGCAATAAGAGAGAATTTATTATGTACCAGCATGTTTTCCTGCTATAGATGAGCTATTAAAAACTCTCACACACTGATTGCCTGTGATGAACAATACCAGGCATACATGAAAGTGTAGATAATCTACTTTCATAACAGTAAATGATATCATGCGTTTGTATTTACTTTGGAGTCTATGAGAAGTAACAGAAGATAATGATGACAGGTAGTAGAAAATGTGTTGACCTTTTCTTTCATCTTTGTGTACTTGTGACTAACTCAAAGCTACAGGCTTCACAAGTAATTGTGTCATAGAAGGTGAGTGTACCAAAAAAAAAACTCAACATAATTAGTTGCTTAAACCTTTGTTTATACGCAACTATATTTGGAAAGTTATATTTAATGCTCACATCTTTATCCAAAGAACAGTAATTGATAAATAGGGTAATTAATGTTTGCTACATGAGAATTCCTATCGGAATGTGTAACCTCTTTTGCTCTGCAGTGAGGCGTAAGCATTCAAACCAAGTGAGGTCTTGGGCAAAAGGCAGCCCCAGAAATAGATTATGCTGGAACGTTATCTCCCCTTTTTACTAAACATCTCAGTTTTGATTTGATACTGCTTGAGGATACCTGTTTCCAAATTAGGAAAAGGATTTAGTCTCGTCTTGAACTCATTCCAGGGCTAGACTGCAGGTATCTCCGAAGGACTGTGTGTACTTCAGTCTCTGCTGTGCAGTCATTATGCATTGTAAAACTAATGATATGTTCACTGGCATGAAGACTAAATGGATATGTGGTCGATCTCTAAATTTTTCCTTATTTGACCAAAATATTTACTTAATTTGGCAAGTATGGTGGAGCTTCCATAGCAGGAATAGAAAGAACCTTTTTAACCCCAGGCTCATTTCTTGGTGGAAGGTATACTTTCTGTGGAACATGCAGGTGCATGTCTTTTCCAGACAGCAAGATATTGGGGTCTGGCATTCTTAAAATTTCAATTGTATCTCCAGTGGCTGGTGGTTAAAACAGCACAGGTGGAAACAAGCTGTTCTGGTATTTGCTTTCTGTATGGTTGGCTCTCAGACTAGTGAGGGCAGACAGAGTTGCCTAAACACAGGTTATTTTACATACTCTGGTGTATTCAAGAACTCTGCTTGTAATTTACAGCTCACTCTGGCCCTGTGAGAAAAAAAAAAATCAACTTCAAACTTAAGAAAATCTAAACTTAAACTCTAGTGTTACTGAAACACATGAAAAGATTTACAAAAAATCATTCTGATACAATATAGAATTTTGTGCCACCAATATGGGTGTTCTTTATTTTCTATCAAGATCCTAATAAACACTACTACGTTCCTTTTAGAACAGGACATATCATTGATATTTTGCTTTCTTAGTAATCTAAAGTAGGCAATAAGAGAGCATTCTTTTTCTCTAATGAAAACCAGTGGTATTTTTAATGCAACAATTCTGCAAAGAAGGAGGCTTATAGCTAACTCTTGACAATTTCAAAATCATGGATACCTCTTCAAAGGAAATGACAGTGCTTTTTCTGTCACAGTTCTTATGTATAACGAATCTGTAAGTTCCCTTGGGATCCACAATATAAAAACAATAGTTCATATTGTAAGCAGGAAAAGTAGGGATTAGTATTGTGAGTTCAAAAATAGCCAAAAAAGTTTGAATGTAAAACCTCTGAATTTGCATATAGCTGAAAGGTTTTAGCAGAGCAAGAATTTCAGGGTTCAGTATTTGACTTGGCACTTCAAAGTAATTATTTCCTCAAGGGGCTTTGGAAGTCAGTAAAGGAGATGAGGGAAGTATTTTGGGAAAATTGCTGCATCATATTTCAAGAAGGTGAAGTATTGTCACCCAACACTAAGGGGATAGCATATATGGCTATATCACAAAGCCTTACATTTGGTCGATGTGTAATAGTGAGCTCAAATGTGGCATTGTAGGCATTAAAAGTTTTTTCATCATCTCTCTTCTTCCCTTTATCATCCAAGTTTGATGAGGCTGGAACTAATGCAAAAGGGACTCAACTATTCTATTTACAACTCATAGATGAACAGTCAGATTGTTATATCATTTATAACAGTTATATAATATTATGAAATGAGAAAAGCAGCTGCCTCACAGTTGTATGGCACATATTGCTAATATTATCAAATAAGTAATATAAAAATAATTTTAAAATATTTTTGATAACAAGTTGTATCCATTTACTGACAGGTTCAGTAACAATATTATCCTATCTTTAGAACCTTTTATTCTTCTTCCCTTTTAAAAATTTATTTCAAGTGTGTATTTAATCAAAACCAATATTCACATTCAGGCAAGGCTTGTTTTGAAAACACTTAAATAAAACTTACTTTATCAGTGTAAAACGTGAGTAGCAGGCTCTGAGTCCCTTAAATTGTGCGGGAATGAATCAAAAAAATTATGTTTAATCTCACCTTTTTGTTTAACCTCACAATTTTAGGCAATCTGACCTTTCTTTATCAAAGTGGTTTGGAAAACTGGCTGCAAGTCTTATGGGTTCCCAGTTATTCACATGCAAATGTCTTGTCCTGTTTTTAAAGTTTACCAAAGCTCACTCTTGCCATTTTTGCAAAAAGATTCTGTTCAGGAGAGGGCAAGTGTGCTTGGAAGAATTAAGGTCCAGACTAACTCCTGATTTTTGTGAGGAGATAACATATTTTTCCTGCTGATCAGCTCCTGTTTTGTTCCCACCTGAGAAGTCTGTATCAGAAAACCCTGTTGACCCTTAAGGTTTGCCATTAGTGAATTGAATGTAGACATATAGTTTAACACTGTGCTAATAGGACAGGGCACTGAATAGGTATCCTGTGGTCCAAATTCTCTTGCTGTTGATTTCTAAATGTTCTCAAATGAGCCATTTTGGTAATTTCTGCTTCTATATTTGTAGATTTTTACCTGCTGTATCTTTCATGTATGTTGAGGTAATTTAATTCATTGAAACATGGGCAACTTGAAAATGATTTGGTCACTGGGTATCTCTTTTCCCTAAAGCCCTACTGTTACTGGTGCAGTAATAAAAAAAATGAGTAGTGTGTGGTTAGATAAGGTCACCTACATAACTGGTATGTGTAGAGCCACTGGAAACACAAAATATTTATGGATCAGCATATCACTACTTCAGTAAAGAAATAGTAGAAGAACCAATATAAGGTACACTCATGAAGGTACAGAATAATGCTCAAGAGGTGCCAAAGTTGGTTTTATGTGAGTATAATAGCATATAACCAGAGGTATTCTTCAGGAGGGGGCTTTGGTTTGTGAATGAGGCATTGTTCTTTGAACTTGAAATGGTAAAAAATTACAGAGCTGTGTCATAGGTTTATTTTTCTTTGCTTTTTAAAGGAGTAAAAAAGATAGTGGAGCAAGAATTCTATCAGTGTGCGAGGTGTTTTGTTTCTCAAAATAATAGATATCTTCTGGCTTGTTATAATTAAATTGTCATTAAGACCTTTAGAATGTCAGTGTGTGTTTTGAATCAGTTTAGAAGGAAATTGCTATTTAACATTGAAAGCATAGTTATTTTAAAGGTGAAGTACAATGGGAGGACAAAGGGGTCTGAAAACAAGTGAAGTCTATTGTAGGTTTATTACTGTTCAGCAATGTTACATGCTAAGAAAGAGATCCAGCCTACATAGAGATTACCCAAACTTCCTGTATATTTTGTTTATAAAGGTCTCATCATCTCCCAGTGTAACTGATTAGAATAACTTGTAGCTATGAGAATGATCATGTAATCAAACACATAAATGTGTTTTTTAATTATTCACACCTGGACACTTTTAAAACAACACACCCTGCTGTATCTTTTAGTTGCTGTAAAAACCAAACACACTGTTCAGATTCAGTGTGCTATTTTAAAGCGCCCTCAATTTGTAATTTAAAGCTCAGTTGTCGCATGGAGGTTTTATTTTTTTTTCCTTGCACATAGCAGAAAGCACTGTTTATCATGCAGGGAGATGTAGAGTTTTGTTTCATTTGGTATTGAATGAATTGTTCCATCTGAACTGAAAATAAAATGTTTGGTGTTGGTCTTCTGTAAGAAATCTAAAGGCAAAGAAAAGTGGATACACTGAATATATATTTTATCCAGCATTTGGGAATTACATCATTCTCTCAAGACTGAGACAAGGATTCAGTTCCTTGCTTTTCTGTGAGGAGGTCTGAAGCCATACTGACACCTGCAATGCTACTTGTAATTCTGTGTTAAAGATGAAAAATGGTGAAGTAGAGGAAAGAGACTGGTTCATGTCATAAAAGTAATTGGACAGTCACTGAAAAAAAAAAACCAAACAACTACTAAATGATATCACCACATTTTCTAGGGAATTATATAGGATAAGCCCAAAAGATCATTTTAGTGCATGAATCTCTGACTCACAGAATATTAAATAGACTTTACAGAGTGAATCCATTCTAACAGGAAAGATAGCTACTGTAGTGTTTATCCTTCATGCTGATATCTAGACCAATTCTGACACTACATCTTTGTCTGATTTGGAAAAAGGATCTAAACACTCCAGGGGAGAATGCAAACTGCACTGGAATACTGGTCCACTTCTGTCTCATAAGTGTAATATGTCTATAGAAGAGACACTGATATTTTGTTTTGACAATGACTATGATTTTATATGAGCTGTCCATTGCTTCTGGTTTTGCTCTATGTCATATATTTGAGGACCCCCTGGGAATCTGCTTGGCCTGTCCAGGCACAGCAAGGTTTACTATTTGAACTTACTGAGCCCCAAGGAGGCTGCTGGACATGCTCCAAGAAACTTGTCATAGCCACAGAATCTTGATTCTCTTTATTTGTATATGCTCTCCTGTGTAATTCCCCCCATGGTGGTAATTCACATTAGCCTCCAGGATGTTGCTGTTTCTGTGCCTTACAGTCTGTCTGTATCACCTATCATTATTTTCAGGTCGAGCTACAACCAGGCTTTTTTCTTTTATGGTTAGTTGGTGCTGCTGCTTTTCACATTACCTCATTTGGCTCTCCTTTTGTGAGAGAAAGAAGAGAAGAAACTCATAGCCTAATTCTTTACTTGCTCTTTGCTTTCTCTTTTTCCACGTTTCCTCTGGGAGGACCTGCAAGGAGTCTTCCATCTTTTCTCACTTGTTTGTCTTTTACAATTCCTTTTCAAATATGGATAAAAAATTAGAGACTAAAACTTGCACAACAACAGTGTAACTCTGCCCTACATTCCTCCTGTCTTCTTTAACATTTATAATAAAACTCTGTAACATTCCCTTCATCCAAACAAATGCATACATTTACTTTAAAATCAATCTTTTCAGTAAACCCTGTGTGGCCAGTGACACCAGTTTGGACATCAGCAGTCAGCATAATCAAGAATAGTGGTGCTGAGCTACTAGAAAAAAGAATTACTCTCTATTGTGGAACAGAAGGAAGAGGGAGGTAGGCAGTCTGCGTCAAGCTGAGGGGCTGCGAGGTCCAGGATAATGGTCACCCATATTGTCCTACACCAGGTTAGTTGAAGCCCAGAGGCTCAAGTGCCACCAGTTCATGGTCTTGTCCACAGGGGTAGCCTTAATGACGGTTATTCACAAGCACTACTGTAAGGCTTTTGCTGGTGTATGTGTCTATAAACAGCTGGATTTAGCCTAAGGATATGTAGCCTTTCAGAAAGTCTCCAAAAGCACCAGTTGTAGCTCCCTTTATACCTAATGCCAAAGGAGAGAAAAAAAAAAACCCTATTGTTGAGCTCTTTAAAATATTTTAACAACTTCGTCATTCCTTCTGGCAAGAAAGATTATGTGAACACGTTTCCTCATAAAACCCACACTGGTGGAAAACTAAATCCACTTCACGCGAGGAGATCCACAATTTCAGTTCTGCCTGCTCATTCACCCCTGCTTCTCCTTCTTCTGAGCTTTGTAGCCTGCTGCTTCACAGACTAAATGCTTACTGCACATATTGTTTCTAATTGTGAGGATCCTGAGTCCACCACCAGTCCTTTCTGTAACTGTGTATACCCTGCACTCTCTCCACCCTACCCAAGGTCCAAACCCCCATTTCAGCTGCTGGGACCATCAGGCCCTACCACAGTGATATCGTAGCAGGACCCATTTCCTGCTTCCACAGCCCTGCTCGGCCTGGCCATGGGTCTCCTGAGTCAGGTCCACCCACAGGCCCATGTCCTGGCCTAACCTTAGCCTACCTGCATCCCCAGTAAGGTGATCGGTGCTCTCTGGTTGCCCTGCTTCTGGCTGGAGAGGTGGGACAGGCACTGTTTGGTGGTTTTCCAGGAGACCATGGTGATGACAGCAAGTAGAAAACTGAGGGAAAGTTCATAAAAAGGAAAATATTGGCCATTTTGAAAGACAGAGAAAAATAACAATTTTTCTCTTAAAAGTCTCTTCCTTATCTGTAACTTCAGATAGCTTTGCATAAAGACCTGTAACAACCTCTTTGAGGTACCACAATCCTGCTCTGGAGTGGAGCTCCCACTGGAAGTGCTCACCCAACTTCTCCCCAGTCCGTATCTTGTACCCTGACTGTGTTTCTGTTGCTTTCCCTATGCTGACAACTTTTTCATTTTATATTTTTTTCAACACATGAGGGGTGGGAGGAAATCATGTTGAAGGGAAACTGCAGGGTGTGGGTGATCTATCTTTAGATGCAGCAGAATGTTTCAAAATGACTTAATCTGCTTGAGACATCCTAAGAAACTCCAGTTTCATCTGTGTGCTTCTACTAATACTTCCTAATCGTGATTCTACAAATATAAACCTTCATGAGAAGACTCATGAGTGACTTAAATAAGGAGTTACATCACCTCATGGTAAATGGGTATAAATGGATTAAAGCCATGCAAAGATAGAGTGAAACACAAAAAACAGCTGAGAACGTATGTGTGAGGGAGCATACTTAATAAAAAGCTATGGAAATGCATACTGGGCTGCTTTTGCTCTATCTCTGAAGTACAGAGCACTCAGAATTGCATATGCTTTCCCTCCTCAACAAATAAGGTAGTAACTTAGTTGTGCAGCAACTTTTCAGATCACAATTTTTTTATTATTTTCTTTTATTTTTTTTTTTTAATCTGCAGAGTTACTTTCTGACATAGAGTTTCCAACTGTGTATGTATAAAAGCAACTTCTGTTGCAAGGAGATTTAGGTTACAACTTCCAAGCATCAATGTGGAAGCATACTGCCCCTATACTGATGCATCTGTATCAAAATGACCAAAATGAATGTATCATTTTCACCTATACTCAATGGTATGTAGGTATTGAAAAAATATGGAAAACATGAATGTTTTAAGGTGACTATGAAAACTTATGAGAAATATCAGAAAGAGTGTGTGGTTTAATATGACACACACACAAAAACAATGACAGAAAGAGCTCATAAAAGGCTTAATTAGAGTTTCCAGAACATGTTGGTAGGTTTTATAGGTAGACATTGACAACAGCTAAAAATCCTTAAATTGTATCAAGAGCCAGATTAAAAAATAGGGCAAAGAAAAAGCTGGTGAAGTGCAACAGAACTTGACGCATTCAGAGCAGAGACCTTTTAGTCACTCCAGCTTCTTTCTGAACATTTTGTTCCCAAAACAGCTCCCTAATGGCCTACCACCTCATATTCTGGTGATGGCAGCCATGTAGCATATTTTCTCTCCACTGGCATCTCTTTAGAGGTACATGGGGGAAGGCTCTGTCTTTTCCTAATGTTCCCCCAGCTCTGCTGATCAGTAAATGCAGCCCAGGGATCATCATAATTAGTCAGATTTATAAAAACTGTTGCTAATGTTATTCCTGATAACTTGTCACCCTACTTTTCTTTATATTGAATGTCCCTTTGCCTCAATATGCTGTATACTTCTGCAGTACAGCTGTAATAGCAGGTTAATGGACTTATAGAAGAAAAATAATCCTCTCTAATTGGCTGTGGTGATAACTTGGCTTTTTTGCACACCATTTGTTATGGCATGATTTTCAGTAGTGGTTTTCATTAGGCAGGAAATCAAACTAGCGTTTCTTCCTCAAAAAAGGAGAGGGCCTGGAGCTGATTGTTGAGACATTGCATTAGTGATGTAGGGATCTAAAGGAATAGGAAAAGGCTTACACATGTGAAACTCCTGTATTACTGATTTTTTAGATGAGTATGGAAAATTACTTGGCTTTTATGCTCATTTTACTGATTTATAAAATGGAGGTTCTTTCTGTTGTTTTATATGGCAGTTACAGCATTATCAATCCAGACTGCTCTTGACTGATTTTAAGAATTCTACTGTTTCTTTCTTAACAAACCTATAGTAAGATTAAACACCTAGCAAGTGAAATTTAATAATGTCTAAATTACATGCCCATGCACTGAATCCCCAAGTCCTTGTTTAATGTTATATAGCATTAGCCCTTAGGCAGACAAAGTCTCTTAATCTTTGATCTCATGATCCTATATGTTATATTGAATACTACTTTACAAGTATTTCCCATTGTCTCCAAGAATGGCTGTTAGGTCAATAAGTAATTAGAGTGGTCAGATAGTTTCACATGATGTATTGTTGTTTTTTGAATCAAAGCTGTCTATCCTTAAAGACTGCATTGCAAAATAATTTCTTGAAATGCACACTGAAATATGACAAGGATAAAATGAAATAGAGAACTTCTAATTCATTGCCTATTGCAGGCTCTTTGAATCAATCTAGGCAGAAAGGTATTCTTCATTGTTACTAAAAGTAAAGTTCCTGTGCTTGGCAAAGTTCCTTTTCCCCTTGATAGGAAGGAGGTCTCAGCATTTCTTGATGAAATCATTTCATGGATTTGAAACAATGGTCTGCAGTTTGACAAGGGAGGTAACATGAAATAGCCTCAATATTTTACAGCCTGACACTTAATGTTTAAAGACACCATATTAAAAAGGGCTGTTGGTGCTTTGTCACTGTGTCAGATTATTTTGACAAATGATATATTAGATTTTGTTACTTTAAAATAAATTGCTAAGTAGTTTTTAAAGATGCTTTTTAAAAATAAATTCAACTTATTTAGATTGAGTTTACAGACAAAGTCTCAACAAATTTCACATAACACATATTATATGTGTTGGAATTATGTATGACATCTACTAATGATCAATAAGTTAAGTGTCAAGTGTTAAATGATTTGCAATTACAAAAGGTCATAGATTGCATCTAGAGAATAATTAGACATTTGAAACACCAACTGCTTAAACCAAACATAAGAAAAAAAGTATTTAGTGAAAATTTTATCTAAAGATTTTATGCTATCTTTCCACTGAGGAACATTTTCTGTTATCTCCTGAGAATATATGTCCCGTAAGCTGAACAGGAATACAACATTTTTTTCCAGCTGAAAAACCCTTAGGAACTATTTTTATGGTTGTTTTTTGTATAGTTACAGAAAAAATTACAAATTTATTCATATTTATATCAAAGGTATGTTTCAGGTACTAATGAACTTTAGAACTTTATTTGTCTGCCTTAACAGATGGGCAAAGTTCTAGGGCAAAAATCCCTGCATTCTCACCAAGGATGACATTTTTAGAGCCATGGAAATGTAAAGAAGCAGAAGAAATATAGAAGAAAATCTGCATCTTGTCATGCAACTACTGTCAGCTGCTGTTGAACATCAAATTCTGTATATAAGGGTTTGTTTCACTCTGAATCTATTACACATAAAGGCATGATGAAAAATAGATTAAGTACAACTGATACTCACTCTGAGAATAAGTTTTATGTCCCTTCTCTTACCTAAGTATTCTTTTTATTTCAAATATTGTTGTTCAGCATCCTAACACCCATTACCATAGACTGCTTATCTCTATCCAAGTAAATGTATTCTTTCCGTTTTCTAGCATGCTCTAAAGACGCATATGACAAAAAAGATGAATAAAAAAATAAGAAAAGAAAAAAAAAGCCTTTAACATTTTTCTCCTATTTTAAAACACATCTCCTACATAAGAAATTAAGACTGGCTCATTAGCACTTGGAATATTCACTCACTATGTAAAAGCTTTAGGTAATATACATTACAGGTAGATATCAAGCATCTAAATGCTAAGAAAAAAAAAAAGACTTAAAAAACCTTCAGATTATCAGCATTTAGCCTTCAAGCTTATAATTGTCACTATTCTTAAATTACCTGCAATCAGCTGAATAAGTAGACTGGTTCTTGTGACAGTGAGTTACAAAGTCTGTAGGTTCAGCATCTAATTCTGGGGCTATGATTCAGTTTTCTCACTGAGTTGTCAGAGGTTTGTCTCATCCTTATAGTGAACCTCTCTTTGTGGTCCCATTCATACTGTCTAATTGGAACAAACCCTTGTCTGGCTATGTCTGAAATTGTGCCTGGGAGAGTGCAAATATGGTGTGGGCTTGTATGGGCCAAAATTATGGTGAAAGCATGCTGATTATAGAACACTGTTGGGAAGTGTCAGTGTTAGACAGTATAACCTGCTCCTACTTAATTTAGTAGAAGAGAGGTAGTCAGTGAATATCATGATCATAAAGTTATGGTGTGCTGCATGTCCTCATCATTCCTCCATTAGAAGCTTTGTCATTCTGCAGCCAGGAATACTTGATTTAAAAGCCCAGAAGGAGAGTAAGTAAAAGACAAAATAACCTTGTCAGTGAAGTTCAAAATACTTCATAAACAAAAAGTAAATCTGGGAGTCTTACTTGCTCAAGAAGTCTTCTAAATGCAATATAGGACAAGAAAACAACGCCTCTATTTCTCTCCTTACTATTTCAAAGAGAGTAGGAGCTGCTCAATTCCTTGAATGCTTGTTTTACCCTGCGGATTCAGAGCAGATGAATTCACCTTCAGCATGAGGCAACAGAAAGATAAGAATTCAAAGATGTCCATTTCCTGCTTGTGTAACCTTACAATGCAGATTGTATCCATTTTAATAGGAAAGGTTATTCCTAAACCTTAACTTATTTGCACTTCAGACTTTGTGCTTCCTTCACCAGATCAGATGAGAAGTTCTCACTGAGGTAAGTAAAGTGGATTCTCATATTCTGGTCAGAATTTGAATCACAGAAAAATGCAGGGTATTCTTGAAGAATATTATTGATAGATATGGTTTTATTCATTCTCTTTTAATGACTCAGCCTGTGAAAAATATTTATAGTTATTTGCTAGCTGTAGATGTGCAATAACTCGCTGAAGAAAGCCTGCAGGTTTTTTCAGGCAATAAGTTCCACAAAGCTGGAACAACTACCAACAATGTGCAGTAAAGCTGGGAGCATTTAAAGTCTAATTTAAATCACAGCTATCAACAGAGCCCATGAGCCTCAAATATTTAATCTGTGCAGATGTTGTAAGCTGTATTCATTATTTAATTATAATAGGAGCAGTTTCTGCCTCACAGTTTTGCCAAGTGTACAGTGCTGTCACCGGTTCATTATATATGTTGTCCACTAGGTGGGGGTAGACAGCCTTATTCAAACCGGTATTCCTGGAAGGGGATGCAGCCGAAGACGGTATAAAACTCACGCTAAATACAGGGTTTTCTGAGAGTTTTGGGTTAGGGCTTTTTTGGTTGGGTTGTGGGTTTGGGGGGTTTTTTGTTTGTCTTGGGTTTTTCTTGGGGGGCGTTCATGGAGAACCACAGTGTTGAACTTCCAGTATTACAAGTGAGCTCACTCCTGCAGCAATACAAAACAAATATTTTGCTGGAAGAAGGTGAATTACTGAAATATCACACATGGGTATAACATGTGTGCAGATTTATGTGAATTGATTATTTTTCAAGTGGGTTTTGAGCATCAGACTCAGTTGTTTACAATAGGTAGTCCACAGTAAATTTTAAAATTTAGCCATTGGAACAAAAGCAAAATTATGTATGTTGTCAGAACACAGTGAGGCACCATGAGTCAATGTAATATGATTTAATTAGCAAGTTCACATGACACAAATATTATATGTGCATCTGGCACATTCCACATAAGCCACTATTTCTGAGTGCAAATTGCATGGGAAGCCAAGAGTAGTCAGAGGGACTTCAATTTCTAAGCTGTGACACAGCTGAATTACACAAATAAGACCAGATACATATATTGCAATGAATGAATGTTTTTGTCTGGAGGTCAGGAAGTAAAAATATATTAAAATAATATACTTAAAATATTCTGAAAGCTTAGTTACTGGAAAATGCCAGCTGTTGCAAATTATAGTAGCCTTTAAAATAGCAGGTTAGTGGCGAGTAGGAGGATGCTGTCAGACTGATGGTTTTTGTGACCTCAACTAGCACTCAGAAAGAGTGCTACCTGGAATCAAAGGTTAGTAAATTAACCTACTGTTCTCCTTATTTTAAATAGCTTCTTTACTGATGCACGTATTTCTTAATTGCTGCAACACAGTGTGATTTGAGACAAGAAGTTCATTATTTTATGAGCACATTCAATTTTGCTTAATTAGACAAAGACAATATGCTGTTTGAGAACAGACAAAGTTCAATTTCCAATACATTCAAAATGTCATTTAAAAAAAAATCAAAGTAAAAATGAAATCATGTTGGAAGATTCTAATAGCTCTAATTATTTGTGTGCTATAATGACTGTCCCATTTTTTAGTTTAGACAGCCTTTTCAAAATGAATTTTGTCACTTTCCTTCCACAAATTACAGATGTGTTCCATTTTTTTCAGTCCCTGTTACCTTTCCTTTCCTTATGCTCTGTCTACTTCCAGTGGTTTGGGCTTTATTTGAGCTAATAAAGAGCAGTTTTTCTATTTCACTATCACATTCCAATTGTGTCATTTTGTCAAGCCTGAAACAAATATACAAGGGGAACAAGAGCATAATTATATAATGTTAAACTTACTTCTGTACGTTAATACTTCCCCATAATTGAACATCACACACAGAGATATTTTTTTCTCTCTGTGAGGAGACATGTCAAACTCAAATGTGGAACTTAGTTCTATATAGCATTTGTAGAAAGACCACTTGCAGCAGGTCCAAGTCCTACCAGTGGTAATCAGTTTCTTTAACTAGAGCATTTAGTGATACAAGAAAGTTTTGACAAAGCCAGTGGTTTTGCTTTGAAATCAAACCCAATACTTCAGAATATATACCTGCCTGATTTATGTGGAATTCTATGTAATAATATAAAGCTACAACACATTACAAATATTTTATGAACTTATAATCTTCAAATATGCCTTAGTTAGATATTTTCAGTGATGAAAATTAAATGTAAGTATATTGAAGTACTTTAGACAAACAGCCACATATAGTAAATAATACATCAAACTCAGATTGATTTAACACAAGTTTAAAAAGATTTTAGAGTCCTAAAATATTAGTCATGAAAACAGTTCTAAAATAAGTGTGTCAAAGTATCAAGTACTAAATATATTTTTATTACTATCAAACCACCCTGAATATCATACATTTTATGGCATATTTTACTGATAGGTTGCTTAATATGATAAAAGAAACACTTTCATGTGTTGAAGTCGTTCCATGTGGTGTAGCGATACATACTCATATTGTACACGTGATGAATGTTTACCACTCTTCAGAGTATCAGGTTGGTTATCATGGAATGGTTAGGGATGGAAGGGACTTTAAAGATCATCCAGTTCCAAGCTCCCTGCAATGTGCAGGGTCTCCTTCCATTAGACTGGGTTGCTCAAAGTCCTGTCCAGCCTGGCCTTGAGCACTGCCAGGGATGGGTCAGTCACAGCCTCACCGGGCAGCCTGTGCTAGTGTCTCACCATCCTCACAGTAAAGAATTTCTGCCTAACATCTAATCTAAATCTACCACCTTTCGATTTAATGTGATTACCCCTTACCCTACCACTAAGTGCCCTGGTACATTGTAATACGTACTCTTTTCTTATTTGATGATATAAGGTGGAAAACAGTTTTCTGTTTCTCACTGTGTTTTATTCAGTCCATTTAAGAATCCCTTAAATAAATATACATGCCAATGACCATAATTGTTTTTCGCTACCTTTGTGCCACAGCAGGATGCTCTGCAGCTACTTTGAGTGATGAAACATCTCCCTTTTTACTACACTACACCTGTCTCCACCATTTGTCCAGTGGCATAGATTGAACACCTTTCTAATCTAATTGTTTCACAGTCTTCTTTTTTCTACTGTTCTCATAATCCAAAACCTACTGCTGTTAAGGCACGTTGTAGATTTCAGAATAATTATGCAGTAATATTTGCAATACCAGAAAAAGAGAAATAATGGATCCTACTTAATTCAGCTTTTGCATCATGAATCAGATTTCACTACCAAGCTTTAAATTGTAATCTAAATATTCAGGTCTGTTTGAAAATATCAAACATTTTTTTTTGCCAAGCAAAAATCTGAAAGAGTTTTCCGTGGACTATGCAGTGCATTATTGTTGAACTTATCATATTCTGCACACACCATGTAGACATTAAATACATGTGCAGCCAGCTCAGCATACTGTAAATGTGTCAGGTGTGTCAAACACTTACTAATACATCCTGTGAGCAATCCAGTGCATTCATGATGATTTCAACTCTATGAAACTTCAGAGTTTTAATTGTTTTTTCTTTTAATTGCTCTGCGCACATAGAATCATAGAGTAGTTAGGGTTGGAAAGGACCTCAAGTTCATCTGGTTCCAATCATCCTGCCAGAGGCAGGGACATCTCACACTAAACCATGCCACCCAAGGCTATGTCCAACCCAGCCTTGAACACTGCCAGTGATGGAGCATTCACAACTT
>JASSUY010047287.1:0-25018 GCA_032466535.1 Forpus xanthops
ATCAGCCAACCCCCCCAAGTCCTTCTCCTCAGGGCTGCTCTGAATCTCCTCTCTGCCCAACCTGTAGCTGTTCCTGGGATTGCTCTGATCCAGGTGTAAGACCTTGCACTTGTCATGGTTAAACTTCACAAGATCGGCATCTGCCTACCTCACAAGCATGTCAATGTCCCTCTGAATGGGGTTCCTTCCCTCCAATGTATCAACTGAACCACAGAGCTTGGTGTCATCGGAAAACTTGCTGAAGGTTCATTCAATCCCACTGTCCATGTCACTTGACAAAGACGTTGAAGACTGGTCCCAACACCTATCCCTGAGGGACAAAACTCATTACTGTTTTCCAGCTGAACATTGAGCCATTTAGCACAACTCTGTGTGTGGCCATCTAGCCAGTTCTTTATCCACCGAGTGGTGCACCTATCAAATTGATGTCTATTTTGAAACCCATTTTAAACTTTGTGTTGTGTTTATCTGTAGCACAAGACTAAGCACAAGATTGAACAAAAATGGTTAAGAGAAAAGTATGTCCATTTGTAAAATGTTACTAATACTGTTTTCAGTCCTTTGTGGCATACAGAAAAAGGATCTAACAGATGACCCAAGGTCAGGCTTCTTTGGCCAAGTCAATACCTGCATTGATTTGGTCTATGTTTAATAGTGTTTGTGGCACAGTGTTGTGTCCCATAGAGGGACACAGACATGAGAATAGATTCATTTTACATAAAACTTAGAGAGAAAAATTCCACTGGATGAATTTTTCTATATTCTTTAAAACAATATAAGATCAGAAGGACATCAAATTATAATTTATTTATAGTTGTTGTTGATGTTAAAAGAATGTGTGATTACAATATATTACAAAATAATTCTAGAACATATTTTGCTATTTAACTTTTAACATGATAAAAGGAAGCATATACAGGAAACTCTATCAGAGTTCAAGGCTTCTCTTCTGTCATTGTCAGTAAGAGATTTTACCTTTATTGTGCTTTGACTATTTTCTTATAAAATTTGTGCTCTTTAGCAAAAAAGTAAGAGTGCAAAAGAGTGTTTTGGATGGGATTTTTTTTTTATACTTGCCACCACTGCAAACTAAGTCCAAAATATAAAAGTGAAGATACAAGGCTGTTTTTATTTGTTCATACCTCATCCTTGACAATAAATATTCTGAAGGGCAAATGCAGTCTTAAATTACAGTATTGGCTTTCTTTTGTTTTATGAATTCTACTTTGGATTTTTAGTGCAAGTCTATGCCGTCAATAGGGCTACACAGATGTATGTATCAAGAAGCATAATTTGTACACTTGGGTTGAAAAGTGAACCTGCCAGAGGAATTTAATGCTGTGGATTGATGTGTTAAAAAAAAAAACAGAACAAAAACCACAACCCTTTCCTGGAGCTCTCTGCCTCTGTAGGACTGTCACTGGTAAAAAGTAAAAGCTAGTCTATGTCAGTAAATGGATATTATACTGAATGCACACAGGAAGAGTCAGTGTGGTGAATAAAATAGGGGCATTTTTAGTTGGAGACATTAGAGTCGCAGTTTAGGCTTTCAACTCCACATGGGTCAATAACAGTAATTAGTTCTATTCCATTGCATTCTTATACTAGTATGCTCACCCTAGTACCTGAGTGCATAATGTAAGTATTGCATGGTAGAATGCAATAAACATTGTGCTAGTGTGCTTTATTTCCTTTTGTTATCATCTGTGCAGCTTAAGATTACTGCAAGCAGTGAACATCCCATTGTTACTCTTGTTTTTAGCCATATTACTATTAAAGGAATGTATAGACATATTGAGTAAAGATGCAATTTCAATTACAAGATATAGAATGAAGCATACTTTGTACTCAGTAAGGACATAGAGGAGACTTATAATTGCCCTCAGTTTCTATGTGGATTCACAGTTTCAAGTCAACTTTCAAAAAAACTTTGCTTCCCCTTCAGAAGAATTTCACCCTCCCTGTGTCTGTGCTGGAAAGGCAGTCCTCAGCTATTGTCTCCATGACAGAGCTTAGTGATTTTGTAGCCAGACTGGATCCAAGTCATTGAGTGCCTGAGAGAGATATGGTCTATGATGCTAACCATGACTGAAACCAGAGGCAGCTTTAGGCAGCAAGGCAATCAGGGGTAAATGCAAGCAAATGGAGTTTGCCTACATTCATTGTATAAACTTCATCCACATCTTGCTACCTTTCCTGAACAAGAAAACAAACCAATGAAATTACCTGATTTCACCTCAGGCTTTAGTCTTGTTCTGCTGTGCAAAAGCCAGAGGCTTCAGTGGAAAACAAATGGCAGCTTCACTGATAAAATTACAAATGACAGAATTACCACTCTCTACAACCTGCAGCTCTTTTCCCCTCTTCTGTACCTTTCTTCTCCTTTTCTCTGCAATCAGCAGCAGCACCAAGGGCTAGTAACATTCTGTGGTTTGTAAAGATCACTGCAAGCTTACTGCCTCTCCAGTGGAGTATGCTGCAGGCAAGCCTGGCTAGCTGGCATGTGCTCCAGTATTTACCCAGTTCAAATCTGGGGTGGCAATGACTCTGCTGTGGTTCATATGAAAAGGGAACTGGTCAGAGATAAAACATTTTAATCTACCTAGGACATTTTACTACAGGGTTCTGGGAACACATCAAAAGCCTTAAGTACCATGTCACTTCAAAATTAATTACAAGCTTTCATAACAAAAGGCATCATTTCCCTTTGTGCCTTGTATCCAAAATTTATTAACAAAACTTGCTTGTAAAGATTGATGCAGCATTGTGCCTTTCCCATTTCTTTGTGTTTATGTATATACCACTCTTGCTGAGCTGTAATCTGACCATAAAGTTTTCTCATTCATTTATTAAATGGCAAGGGTACACTTAAAATACGCATATAAAAGAGTTTTTGCTTAAAGCAGCTCAAAATTTGTGAAATAAGTGATAAATAAGATAATAATTCCTTTAAAATTTGAGTTTTAGAGTGGCATGATAAGAGCAATTACTTGACATGATTTGAGGTTTGTTACCTGTACAAAAGAACTTAGTTGCCCATAACTATTTTAGAATGTAAGAGCATAGGTATTAGTAAGGATTACATAAGTACAAAACAGGTCAGAAGGAAGAAGGTATAAAGAACTTTGCTGGAGAGAAAACGTGGAAGGCCATGACTGGACTAAAAAGGAACTCAGGCTAATCTACATCAACCAGGATACCTTGATGACTGCAAATTACAAAACGGAAAAAGTTGATCACTGTTAGAAAAAGAAATTGGAAAAAAATTTGAAAGAGAAATATGCTATTCTTGTACTGTATAATGTCACCTGCTTCATTGTATGTAAAAACTATAGAAGCTTATGGATGATGTATATACGGTGTAACTGAAACATACATCTAAACTAAACACTATAAGGTCTAAAAAGCCCCACAGAAACCAAACCCTACTCCCCAAAAAAATAAAAATAGAAAATAGTGCAGAGTTTAAATTATATATGTTCTATCTCTAAAGTATATTTTTCCTTTTTCTCTTAATTTATGTAACCTCTGTCTCAATCTTTTGTATCCCATTGGCACAAAATGAGAAAAAAACAAGCAGATGAAGTCAGAGAATCCACAGAATCAGTCCCAACAATTCATACCTGGCTTTTCAGGCACTTAAATCCACTCATAGTGTTCAGGACAACACTGATTTCTATAGGACCTCTGATATCAACTCATCAAAACTAAGATGGCTCATGTATCGCTGTTCAAAAGTAGTTAGCAGTTGAATGAGATCTTTGTGAACATATAAGGGTCTATGATTCAAATATTTGTCCAACTGGGTCTCATGGGAGTTATGTGAGAACATGCTCTCCTATATGAGTGCTCCTACTTTCTGATTCAACCAACTTGGAAAAAAGTACTAAAATAGCTGTTAGGACAGCTAACCTATTGGTTTCCCTTAGTATATGTATCCCTTGTCTTTATGCCTTGCTGATGCAAAAACTTTTAGCACTGTTTAAATGTTCTGAGGAATGAAAATATTACACAGTTCTGAGAAGAGTAAAGGTGCATGCTCATCTTTCCTAGTGCCAGTATATCTATTCAATTTTGAAGCCAAGCAATAGTGAAGCATGCTGCTCTCACAGAGTGTTAAAATGTATTTAACAGGCTGCATGTCAGTTAAGCTCATCATTTTAGCCACTTTCTATTCAACTTTAATATTGTACCTTTCTGTTATTAAAGGGTAAAAATCCTTCGGTATTAAGTAAAAACAATGAATCAGATACAGAGCAACATGTTCACACTAAAGGCATTAAAAGATGTATTGTTTGATATTATTTAATATTTATACTATTTGATAACAGCTATTTCCTCCACAGGAAATATGAACAAGGAGACCAATGATAACAGCCACTGCACTACAGGAGAAGGTTTTCGGTACAGTTTATAAATCATATTGTGCAGTTTAAGGAGCCCTAAAGGTACTATATTGAAAGCCTATAATGTATTAGAAGCCTTTCAGTTTTATGCATTTAATGTTTCCCTTTGGTCTGCTCTGATGTGGAAAACAGGAAGCACAAACTTACACATTTGGTGCTTCTAGACTATGATTATATTGCTAAAGGTGCAATTTTATTGCTTTATTTGGAATACAGGAAAAATATGTTCAATAAAAGTCAGCACAGTAACAGTCGTTCAGCCGTTGTGTGCATTGGTAGAAGCACACCCAGTGTTTAAGAAATATGGATCTGTCTTGCTGGATGTCACATTTCTTTTTTTCCTGGATATTTGTACATTTTATCCCAGCAAATGGTTATGAAAATAAAGGAAGAGAGGAAAAAAAAAAGCAAACTGAAGTGACTCAGTATATAGAAAAATAATAGAGAAAACCAGAGCTAACGAAAAAGGTTTGCTTCATATTGAATTTGTACTATTTTAAGTTTTAGGTTTTTAACCCATAGTATTGGTTACTATGGAATACTTTATCTTCTTGACAGAATAAATTGAGTGGAAAATTACATAAACCCCTCAGCAGATGTTCTTTCCCACATTGTTTGGGAATTTATCCCCATTACACAGTTCTTCTAAGGCCCATGCCAAGCTGAACGGGGACATTAGCAGACTTGAAGACATGTTTTGTTGGGCACTATGCAAATATTCTCTTATTATCTCCTTCTTATTTTTCAGTGCCAGTCGACTCCAACATGGTCTTCTAATTTGTTTCTAACAAGAATATCTCTGTATCAGTGCTAAACATATTGTATCACCATTGCAAATCCAATAAATGTGAACCTGTGTTTTTTCACTGAAGCAAAAGCCAGCGTCCAGACCTCTATAAATCCAGTTTACTATAATGAATGGGTCTTGGAGTCAAAGCTGTCAGGCAACAAACAACATGAAAAAATAAACCAATTCCAGTTCCTACAGCATTCAACATATCTATAGCTGCATAGCATATTAATTTCTGCAAATCAGATAGCATCTTCAAAATTATAATGCATACCACTGAGTTAAGCATCTGTATAACAATAAGATTTGTCATCCATCATTCAGTGAACAGCATAAGGCAGCTAACTGTCATTTAGTGCCAGGTGACATCTATCTAGATTGTCTTCCTGTCCACATGACTCTAAACTCTGCTATTAGCCTTGACATATTCCTTTTTTTTTTAATTCCTATTTTCCAATGTTCTGATGAAGCGTTCACAAATTTTGTGAATGAAAATGATGACACACACTATAACCAGTTCTCAATGAAAATCTTTTCAATAAATATCCATTACCCTTGTTTATTCATTAGAAAATGTAGTGAATTTCACTAATGGAAGTCTCAGCAGAATACTAAGGGAGATTTACAGCCAAGCCCAGGAAGATATATCTGCAAGTGATAAGTGCATGAAGAGGTGCACAAGAATCGGGGGATAAATCAACAGTCTCGTGCTCTGGGGCACATCCACAAAGAAATTAGAGATTACTTGCAGAGAAAAATGCCTCAGCTGGTCTCCGTGTACTTCTTTGCCCCAAAAACTACATCGTGCATTGAAACTGGAAAAAAGAGACAAGAATTGCAAGAAGAGAAGAATGGTAGTGGAAGTTTTCTCCACTGGGATTAATTAGTCTTCCTTAGCCTAGGCAGACTGGCATAAAGCATACTCATTGGATCTGAGAATTGGACAGACCCTGACATTTTAAAATAGAAGCAGTAATTTACACAGGAGAATAGTCAGGAGAAAAGTGAATTCTTCTGCAACAGATAAATGTTTGTGATGTTTCCAGTAACAGATCTAAAGGATATGATTTTGGAAATGAAACATTACTGCACTGATTGGTGGCTACTCTGAAATTATTCCTGGTATACTTTCTTGATGAGGTGAGTTTATCAGCTGCATTGGTTCAAAAACCAGCAGCAGCACTGCATAAAAAGGACATTTTTCAATGATATAAGTATCAGTCCAGGGAAGAAGAAACAAATTTCTAATTAATTAATTGTAACTAAGAATAGTTATCATTATCTCCATCTGATATTATTAGAGAGAAACATAGAAGATATACACAATCTTAAAAGGGATAGCAAAAACAAATACATCATTACACTCAAATATCTCAGACATCACTGCGGTTACTGGTCTAAGTTTTGCCAGCATAATTTTGAGTCACTGATTCTCCAGTAGAGGCTAGTTAAAGGGAGCTGTGTTAATAAGTGTCTGTTATTCACACAGTGGCTGCAGTTAATCCATTGCTTGTGGATCTGATATAGCAGATTTCCATTTTCTTTTCCATCTCCTTCAGCCACTCAGTGCCTGAAGACCACAGGGCCCTCTGTTGTTCTAACTCAATCGGGAAGCCAGTAGCTTCTCTGGAAACACTGCTTCTGGAGGCTGATAATAGTCACTTAACAGTTAAAGATCCACTTAAAATGGGTCATATGAATGCAGTCAAACTATTTTTAGTAGTCATATTCTACAAGTAGTATCTCGCTCCCTTCCAATCTGGAAGTCCTAGTTTTTTATCAAGACAGCTGGGACCTGTTTTAGACCAAGACAGTCTAAAAGAGTAAGGAAGAAATGGTAAGATTCTGCTACGATCTTCCTTAAGAAAACAAAACTTCTGTTTGAAAAAACTATGGTAGAGGTTTACTAACATCACACATGCAACTTAATTAACAGAATAGCAACTGTTGACGTATAAATTCAGATGTCACTGCCTTTGTTAGCAAAAGTTAACTGGTGTCTTCTTTATATAGCCTTTTTACTGGGACAAATAAAATCTGTAAATTTTTCAAAAATGTCTAGATCCTGAGTTCAAAAGTGACCCAGGCTCAGATATGCAAAATTATTTATGATATTTCTTCACTTTGAGTAGCAAAATCTGGGTAACTTGATTGCTAACCTTTCCTATTTGCGCACTTAAGTTGGATCCACAAAAGCACTTGTGCTGAAGACTACTTCCCCTTTAGCTTTCCTAACGCAGCTGTTCGTCTTCCTTTCTCCAAGCTGAACTGCCAATTAAATTTGATTCTATGTTGGCATAAAACATATAGAAAGGTTTAGACTCTTGGAAGACAATGGAGAGCATGCCAAGAGATGCCTGCAGGAATGGAGAAGAGATATCAGAGAAACAGTATGTCATACATCCTAGTATGCTGAGGCATGCAGAAAGTATCACAGTTCCTTAGCCAGCTTTCATTTTTCTTAGCCATTTCTGGAAGTTTTCCAACAACTGTTAAATACAACAAGACATGCTTACTGATGATTTCCTCAACCTTAGACTAGTGACCTAGACACTAAGCTATATAGGCATACTTCAGCCTTTGTCTGGCCCACTGAGATCATTGAGAAAGAATTGACTGTTTCTTCAGTGGTAATTTAGAAGTGACTATTTAAGTATTTCAGATACTAATTTAGCAGTCTAAGTAGGGAATTAGGTTGGATTTCCACATGGAAATAATTTTATGGACCTAACTTGAAATACCTTACTGAATTGTTTGAAATACATGACATAAGTTCTGTAAGGAAATTTTATGTTTCTACCCTATGTTGTGTTTTTCAGTGTACTCGTAGAAAGAATGACCTAAATAATTAGGTTTGGCCTGAAACATTCATCCCTGCTGTAGCAGAGTTTCTGCTGGCAATGCCAAAAAAAAAAAAGAAAAAAGAAAAAAAATCTGTGCCCAGACTGCACTAAATAAAATGTGTATAGGTTAATTTTGATTCTACATTATATAGTTCCTGAAATAAAAGTGATAAAAATTATAATTTGTTATATTCTATGTATTAGATATCCAAATGGTAGAACCGAACTCTACTGTCTTACAAAGAAATGCCAGTTTTCATTACCTAAATCTGAATGTCTTTCTGGATTTTTGTTTTTTCTTTTTTCTCTTCTTTTTTAAAAGCTAGATTTTAGTGTAGCCAAAGGATAGAGTGAGCAGTGACTGTAATGTGAAAATACCCATAGTGGATAATAGGTTTTCAAACATATGTCCAATTTTCAACACATTTTGGGTTTTATAGAGCCCAAATCTGGCAAAGCCAAAATTCTTTGAAAATAGACTCCAGGTCATAATGGTGTATGTCATGATTTAAGCTGAGCCTGGGACAGTGTGTTCTGAGAATTTTACTTACTCTTTTCAGGATGTTTCCTACCTGTTTTTCAATAAGTGGTCTTGATTTTTTTTTTGTTTTTTTTTGGTTATTTCGTTGTTTTGTTTTCTTTTTTTTTTCTGCTTTAATATTCAAAATCCCTGAGGCTAGAAGATTATATGCAAACAATGTTAATAACATAATTTCTTTCTATATTTCCAACACAGCCTTTCAATAAATCAGGTTTAAATTAATCCCAGTACTGTTAGATAAAACAATATTTGTGATGTCTCCAGTTGCATTTTGGGTATTTATTATAAAATGTGTGCAGCATGCAGAATTGAAAATGAGTTTTGGTAGATTAACAAAAAATCTATCTCCTAGAGCCTGGGATGAATTCATAGTTCAGTAAACTTTAATATGGAGTTCATAGAGACAAGTACTCAAACTCAGTACTATATTTTTTTTCAGCTATGGTCCAGGTGATGTATGTCAGTGGATGACTTTGGATTTATCTACCATGAATACTACGTGAAATCTCTACATTTTGTATTTCTGTACAGTAGCACCCTTAGAAAAACCCCTTGACAGCTAACTGTTGAAACCACTCTAGGCCTCTTTACAATAAAAGCAATATCATCCTGTAGGACATTTGTTTTATCAACAGCCCTTTAGTTAACACTCAGAATGAAATCTTCCACTGACTCTTAGCTGCCATTGTGAATTTTTTTCCAGGCACTGATAGATGAATAGGCACAATTCTGGCCACTACACTGGCTCGTTGTCTAGTAGCCCTACAGCTACTCAACATGTATAATATTTGAACTCATGCTGAGGCCAGTGACAGCCACTTAGTTTAATCCCTCATCCGATAGCTGTATGTTTAAAGTATTATGGCCCTCTGTACCCAAACAGCAATTTTGGACTGTTTTTTTCTGAATCCTTCAATAAGGCACACACTTTCATAATTTGAATTCAGCTTTGGGATCGGAACTCCAAAGTTACAGACCTGCGCCTCCCATTAATTTCTTTTATGGTCTTCAGTAAAGAATTAACTTTCCTGTCTTAGGCAGTTGTATCTATGTGAGGTATTATTTAGCACCAGAACATTGTAGAAAGAGATATATTTACTTAAGTCAATCAACTTTGATGGCTGAACTTCTGGAACAATAACTGTAATCCTGTTGTTGTGTCCTGTATTGTAAATATCTTTGACTGCTACTGCTAGATGAAAAAAATCACATTATAGAATTGCTGTTATAGCCCTACTACTGTGGTGGTCAGACATAGGATATGCTGGAGAGATAATGGTGGTGAACATTTGAGATAACCAGTCCATGTAGTACTGGATAATAATCTAGGTAGTAGTGGATAGCACTGTATATTAGGTCTGTCAGGATGCAGTTCATGATATCCCGAAGTAGGTGTCTAAGCAGGGAAGATAAATTACACTTCTGTTGAGTCTGCAGGGAGTCCAGGCTGGTTAGTTTAAATGCTGATGTCTCTGTTGCAGCTTCATAGAGATAGGAGAGAGGAGTCACACTAAAGGGATGCCTGTACAGGAATAGTTATGCCATCTCTAAAGTAATCCAAGCATGCAGAATTATCTTCCGTTTATACAATTTTATCTATATCATGGATGTTAACATAGCCATGTTACCTGGAAACTGCATTCTTACACCTCACTTGTTATAATTATTCTAATAAACACTGGAATGCTTTTTGGCCTGGTTTCCTTAGGAGATGCAATCAGAATAGATATTTTGAAGATAAAGAGTATCACTTTCTATGGAGTTTCCAAATTAGCATATCCTTAGGGTAATGGAAGACAAAAGTATATTATCCTGATAAAAGAACATGTTTCTTAGTTTTATAGTTACCAATTACTTTTTGAACTATAACTAAATATATTAATGATAACAAAAAAAAAAAAAAAAGGAAAAATATGAAGCTGGAAAACGAAATCAGTAAATAGCTATCTACCAGTCATATCATTCTAGGATATAGTTAGTTGATGTAGAAGCACTTACGTTGTTCAGAAATAATCAGGCATGCCACTTTGCCCTAAGCTATCAAAATATATTTTGGTTATTACTAGCTCTTTCTAATTCCACCATTTTATAAGGCTTTTTATCTCTTGTTTACAGGAGATAAACCCAAGCTAAGGTTAGGACATTTACATTCTTATTTCACTGGTTCTAATGGTTGTGTAAATTTATTCTACACTTTAGGAGCATATAGAATTAGAAAAGATTCTTACCAACTTTGGTTTACATAGACCTGAGTGTTTCAAAATCAGTTATTTTGATGAGGCCTGGCTTTAATACCAGACTGAAAATACAAATAAAATAATTTTCTAGGAAGGCTATTGCATTTCAGTTTTGCTAGTAAAATCATGGGAATTGCCGTACTGAATCAGATCAGTTGTTCCTCTAATCCAGGAACAGCTGTAGCTGTGAGTAATGCCAGTCTTTCAAAGCAAAGTTTCAAGAAACACTGTAGTGAGTGTCTATTTAATTATCTGCCTGATGAATGGCTCCTTTTCCTTCCTCTTTAATCTCTGTTTATGCCTGAAGCAGGAAACAATTCAATTTTTTCCAAAAGAGTTACTTTAGTTTTGTTTTAACACTTTTCACTATAGAACTATATGTTTTTGTTGTCCATACACATATACAGATCCTTTTAAGTATTAACCTGTAACAGCGAGTTAGATAATTTTTTTTTCCAAAATACGTATTTTGATCCATTCTGACTTTTCTTCCTTGAAGTCTTATTGATTACTATTTCTTCTTGTATTCTGAGAAAAGGCAGATAGAATTTCATAAAATCAGCTTTTAGTATGCCATGAAAATGCACCATAATCTTCTTTGTTCCAATCATAATTAAATTACATTCTTTACTCTTCTTATTAATGCTTCCTATGCACACTCAATGTTACCAGATCCAGAAGGAGAAATCACAGTAATTGTCATCAGTTTGGAAGAGATTTCTACTAAATTTGTAGAAAAATAGAAGTAGTGAATTTGAAGGAAAACATACTTTAGCTTTTTCAAACTCTGTATCTCTTAGATAACAAATAGGTAGAAATTTGAAGACAAAAAAGAAGTTATTAATATAGGATAGGTAACACTAAAAGTATCCTGATATTGTAAGCACTATCCTTTCTGCCTGAAGTGTCATATTCTGTCCTTCACTTTTGAAGAAAGAGATGCCAGGGAGAAAGGAACTCTTGTTTTTTTGTTTAATTCAGGAAATCAGCAGGGGAACTCTCTTTTGGGAGCAACAATGGCAATAGCAAGGTCCTCTGCCCTTATACAACAATTACAGAGAGTAGTATGCTCTCCTTTCCCTTTACCTGTAGGACTATGTGTCTGAATGTATCAGCAGATTCCCTCTATCTTTTCCTTCTGCCTCAAAAAAAAAATATGTTGGCTTAAATGTGTAAGAATAGTAAAATCAATGGACAATATAGCTTGAACTCCCTAAGAACACAAAAGATTCCAGCCCTCCACAAATGTAAGCAAATACCACGTTGTAAACTTTACTAGAAATCTATTGTGTTTGACTTGGTGAGGACTGTTGAATCTGGGATATATCCTTACAGCTCTTCACAAAAAGACATGCTCACGTTACTACACTTGACAGCACTCTAACCCTCATTGCGGTTAGAGCAATTGTGCTTGAGCTCAGTGAGAGATAGGAAGCACTAGCCTAGGCTTATCACTATTTTGCTATTATTTTTTGACCCTAAGCTCAAATGAGTGACACTTATAAAATGTATTAATTTCAATACATCAATTATTTTAATATATTCAGCTTTCCTAAAAAATATTTTAAGGTAACCCAACAGGTAAGAGTCTCCAGATTTTTGTGACTATGGGTGATGGTAATTGCCATCTTTAGGGACACGTTCTCTAGCGCATGAAGCCCTAAAACTTGTGAAAATAAAGATACACTTCACAGAAGTGGGCACAATCCTCAAAGGAATCAATTGAAAAATACAGCACAGTGGCTTGAGCTGCACTTTCCATAAGCCCTTACTTAAATAGGTCATTAATTAGAAATTAAACATTTTGAAGGAGTTGGAAAGCAAATAAGAGACTACTGAATGTAGTGAAAAAGCTTCATTTAGATTTTCATAAGAGGAAACATTTTTAATTTTGCTGAAACCCTTCAAAAATTATGGTATTTCAGAACTTACAATTTTAATAAAAAATCTTTTTCAGAGGAAATTCTTCATCAAGATTCTCTGGTTATATTTGATTCTGTAGGATCTGTATATCTTCCTTTGCTTTAGGCTTCACTAAAATGAATCAACTTTCACAAAACTCTTCTGAGGAAAAGAATTTAATTTAAAACAAACAAAAAAACCCCAGTTTTCCAACTGACTCAAACCCCAGGACTACGAAAACAGTGGTAAACCTGGCAATGAATATGTGCTTCTAAGGCTATACTTCCATAGTGCAGAGCCCTGACAGTGAAGCTGTGTACTACAGTCAGGGCAAAAGCAAAGGTCAAAACACCTGTGACAGCAAAACTCTCTACTATTCCTGGAGCACCTACTCTTAGATCAGCAGCACAGCATGTGGTATGGTTTTATTCTACTTATAAAAGGCAGATATGCCTGATACAGATGCATCCACACAGAAATCCTTTGACAGTGTAGTACTGAAGTGAAGCACTGCTACTGTAGACATAAGCTCAGATTGTATGAGCTGCATTCAAATGAAAAAAAAAAAGAATATTGGGGAAAAGGACTGTGCTACTAAATCACTCTCAATTAGTTGTGGATGATGATCATGGAACCTATGGGAATCAGGTTGATCTGTAGAGGAAATGTAGAAAAGACCGTGTTCCAGAGAGAGCAGAGAAGGTGGCACTGCTTCCTGAGCCGAGCACAGCCTGTGTGTCTTAAAGAGGGAAAGCTCCAGTGGTGAGTGAAACCTGATAAACTGTTCTTTGGTAGATGACTTGGGACCCCACTGGATTTCATTTTTTGCCAGATTTAGCAAAATGAAGCCAGCTACTTAAAAATCAACCCTGTATGAAAAACTAAGCTGCTTTGGAAAATGATGGCTGCTTCAGAGCTAGTACTTTCCCATTGTGTCATAAGTTATTCCAGCTCAGAAAGATGAAACACGAAAGGTTGTTTTTTTATAAAATCCTCTGTCCTGAACTACCCTCACTGTAAAGGGCCCTCACGGACAGAAGAGCCACTAGGGCAGAGGATGAACTGCAGCCAGGGACAGGTTTATCAGATTATCTGAAAAAAGTTTATAATTTCTAATTACACTACCTAGTCCTGCAACTATCTCTTGGACTCCAGACAATACAAGCTAGAGACAAGGGAGGTTTAGTTTTGCACTTGCTATCGTGTATACCATACATTTAGCTGCATCGGTAAAGCTACCTGATATCAGTTAGAAAACTTTTTATAATTTTCCTCTCAGAGCCATGGGAGCCATAATATTCTATCCTTTGGTATGGGATGCAGCTGTAATGGCGTGTCCTACTCTCCTTCCTGCTAGAAGCTGAACTGCATCTACCCTCAAGCTAATTGATTACAAATATTTTAAAACTACCTGTGTTTTTCATACACATACTTTCTGGATGTGTGTTGAGCGTCATCCAAACATGGAGCTCCTTGTATTTCAATAGGGTGCTCTAAGGCGTGCGCCCTTCACAAGGCTTGATGAGAAATAATAGCATAGGAATTGTTGCTACTGTGTGCACTTGTCATATATGTGAAAAAAACGGACCTTCTGGCACCCTGGTTCTCCTTCAGTGGACAGACAAACAGGGTACCAGAAGGTAAGGGGAACTGTCAGTTGCAAGGAAGCAGGACTAATCAGTATCAAGTATAACAGCCTGTGTCCTTCACACACTGGCATGGAGTGGGCAAAGCGATGTTCTGTTCTGATGGGATGGCAGCCTTTGTGAATGCTGCATATGTCGAAAGTCTTTGTCAAGAATCTTATTTGCGTATGCAGAAGTTAAAAAGTATAACTTGATTTCTATCCTTCCTTATTTTGATTCATTTGGTAGTGATGAAAGAGCAAAAAGTTACGGGTGTTAACATCCTTTTTTTCTTTTACCAGGACTGATCAGGGGAGGAGCTATCCATTTGTTTTCTCACTGTCATTGTTTTTTTTTTCAGAAGCAATATAAGCATCTAGAGTGGAATGTCATGACTGAAGGAGAATTAAGCATACTAGTCTGCTCCCCATTACAGCCATTAATTTACTATGTATCCTGTCTTCACTTCACTTTCATATTCATTACTTCTTTAATGAAAAAAAAAAAAGATATTTCAAGGGTCAAAAAAATCTAAATGAGAAACGGTACATCAGTTAATGACATTTTAAAAGTATTTTAGGCTGGAAATGTGACACGACAATCATTAAAAATCAGATTCAATTTCCAAAGGTCCTAATCTTTAACTTTGTACTGCTGGCTGAAACATAAAATGATATCCCGTAAGTGCAGGTTCTTCTGTATTATGGAAAAGCTCAGGAGTTTTGTGACTGCTGCCAGAAGATAATGTGTTCTCGGAAATTCTGGAAGTTGAGCAGGAAGAGAACTGATGAGGGTAAGACAAAGCAAATGAACAAATTGTTTGGTATAGAGGAATTCTCAATCCAGAGATTTTTTTTTTTTTCTCTGAGACATCATCTGGGGTCCAAGAGTAGCATAATGGCTCCAAATGTATAAAATCGACAATAAATCCCGATCTCATACATTATGCATGAGCTCTAGCTATTGGCGTTTACACCACCATCTGGTGTTTAATTATTCCCACTTTACACCACACGGTGGTGTGAATCTAATGAAATGAATATGTACATCATAATAATTTGGTGCATAGATTCTGGTTTGCTAATTATTAGGTGCCAGGCATCCTTTTTCTAAAGCTAAGAGTTGAAATTTATTCTAAAACGTGGCTGTTTCTGTAGGCTCTCAGTGGCAAATACAATGACAAATAATTGTTCCATTCGCTAAAGATCCATTATTTCTATATGGCTGGTTGATTTTCTCTAACATCTGTACAACATAAATTAATTATACAGTAGTGTCACAATTATCATTCTCATGCACTATCAGTATTGCCAGAAAGGATCTTTTACATAATGTTTGTAGTTTTTTTTTTTTTTTTTAAATCACAGTATACATTGGTATTGAAGGACTCTTCTTGTCTCCCTTGCTGAGACAGTGGCTGTCAGTATATGCACAAAGGTTAGTTATGTTTCCAGGTTATTATTTTTTTCACATTATCACCTGTAGGCCATTAGATTTCAATCTGTCATCAGTGTATCTGATACCAATATCCTATGTTATTAAATTAGTTAGGACAGTAGTTTCTACCTGGCAGCAAGCCCTGCTGTGAAGAGTGAGACTCTTCAGCAAGCACAGTATTCCCAATGCTCCCAGAAAAGATGCTGAAAACTGACTGTACCCCCCATTATCATATTATACTGTCCACATACTTTTGTGAGAGCAAAAGTTTTTAGAAGTTAAGATATATATAGAAGTTAAGAACATATAGAGAGTCAGCAGGGTTTCCCATAGTATTCACAAAGTAAATTTCCATGTTCAATAATGTTCAACTGTGTTCAACAGTGACACTTGTTTACCAGAAGTAGTGGTTATGTGATGATAATGTTATTGAAAGATACTCAAATAACCACTTCATCCAGCAGTGTAATCTTTCCTTGCAACTTATATATTTCAGCTTACTTTTCTACATTTTAATATATTTATGAATTCAGCAGTTTGTAAGCTTATGAACGACCCTGTAACATTGGTTATGATGTATAGCATGAAAACATGTCTAAAAGTAGCAAATGTTTATATTTGAAGACATATTTGAGAAAATAAGGCAAAGCAGGATAGCAAGAGACTCTGAGAGCTTAGAACAAAAAGCATTTTGATGTGCTTCCACTTTTATGTTTTGTGATTTTCCATTTTTGGAAATTTCCCTATTAGTTTCACTTATGCTTTTCTTTGAGCTCTGTTTCAATAATCTTAGGAAATAAGAGAAAAAGATTTAGAAAATATATTTAACTAGTTTTCAATTGATTCTATATCATATTTCACAAGAACATTTTTCACTCTTCTGAGAGAAACAAAAAAGCCTTGTCAAAATTTCATTCATTATTATGCATGGTTTAATCAACATCCTTTTCAAATAAGTGTGTAGGTTTGAGTAGAATGGAGACATTGCAGAAAGAGTATGTATTAAGGTAGTAAAAGAAATTCTTTTGGAATTAGTATACTTATCCATATATATTCACTGGATCCAATTTCAAATTTCTCAACTTTCTAAGTTCTGTGAAATCATCAAATCTGAATAACATCAAAAATATTATTGGTTACAGCATTAGCAAGTATTATATCATTGTTTATTTTGTTAACAAAAGATCTAATGCCACTATATTTACCATTTTAAAAATACCATCATTTGAATATTGCACACACTGAACAAATTGAGACATAAGACAGATCTCTGTGGCCCTAGTGGATGACAGAAAGTGATGTTCATAAAGACAATTTTCTGCTTTTGCATGCTTTCACTGTGATAGAAATAATTTGTGTAAAACAGGGATTGTCTTGGAGATAAGTCAAATTAAGTCTCACCTTTTTTTTTTTCTTTTTTTTTGAGAAAATTAGGAAATAAGAAAAAAGTCTAACAATGTCCACCAGTTGGTTTTGATGCCTAGTATGTTGTTTTTCAACTTCTGTTCTTCAGGGAGCAGAATTATTATGAATTATCTGGTCCTGGAATAAGTGGAGATGTGAGATTTGTATCAGTTTCCTGGGCTAGCAGGAAACCTCAAGAACTGCAGGCTGTATTTCTAGTGCTTGAAGAAATTAGGAAAAGGACTCTATAGGGACTCTATGGGGTTAAACTTAGTATTATTTCATCCACATTCACCACTGCTATACCATGAAGGAGAAAAAATAACAGAGAAACATGGTAAGAGGAATAGATAAAAGGCAAGCTCTGAGAGGAAAAACATGTTGTTTCTTAATTGAGCTGGAAAGAAAGAAGCGGAGGAGGGGAAGAGGTTGCTTGCAGCTCTCTTTTGATGAGAAACCTTTCTGTGCCTATGCTTATGTAGGTTAAAAATGGAGTGCTGTCTCTAATAGATAATCGCATTGTAATTCTTAAGCGGTAAAATAATGGTGAAAATTCAGGAAGAAAATAAGAGAAGGAAGGAACAACAGAATATAATTCAGCAAAGTGAACATTTGTAAGATGTACAGGGTCAAATCATCTACATATTAAGGCATTATTGTAACTCCTTTGAAGTTACTGAAGCTATGCAAGTTTGCATCACCTGAGATTTTCACTACCCTCTTTTTACTTCCAGTCTCTCAGTTCCTTTCTCCTCACTACATCACAAAGCATCCCCGGTGGCCTTTGTAGTTCTATGCCATACTGTACTGTAGTTTTCACTGTACACAAACTGACAAGCAGGAGGACCCTATCAATTTGCAAGGATCGATTCAGTGTTGAGACACTTTCTCATACCTATTTTTTTTTTCTGAACCATCTGAATTTCACATATTATTGATGTTTTAGTATTTAATTGATTTTTTTTTTTTTTTGTTTCTGTTTGCGTTTCAGAAACCCGCATCCCTACCTATTATCTGGGCTGTGCTAGAATTAATCTTACGAGAGTGAATTCTGGAGTGGAATTTTCAATATATTTAATTTGCAGATCCAGAATGAAAATGGCAAGAACAGCCGCTGTGATGGCATTTTGGCACTTTTGTTCACACATGTCAGAAGAAAATGTAGAAACTAAAAAAAAAAAAAAAAAACAAAAACAACAAAAAAAAAAAGCCCTCCCACAAACAAATGGGTAAACTAAATCTCCTTGAACTCAGGATAAAGGTTGGGCTTGGGTCAGAGGTTTGATGCTGCTCTTATTGTAGCTAATCCTAATGCAGTGTTTTCTAATTATACAGCAAACATTCCCTCTGGATGGAGTTGCTTGTCAGCCCACACTTCAGGAGAAATCGCCATCTGGAGCACCCTGCAGATAGCTGGGCAGTGGCATGTGTACAGCTGTGCAGGACGAGCACCCAGGTGTTTCAGCCTGCCTGTGATAGGCAGCCAGCAGGCAGCTTCGCAAGAGTGGGGAGGATACTCAGGAAGGGTGAAAGAAAACAGTAAGATGAGATGTGACAAGAAGTAGCAATAATAATAAATGACATTAATAAATAATAATAAAATTATTTTCTTGTCAGTTCAGTATTTTACACTCCATCATGAGGAGCAAAGTCTGGTCTCGTTTAGGCTTTAATGAGACTGAAAGCAAAGAATGTACATATGGCAGAAGTTCAGGCACACATGAGGTAGCTCAAAATCTTGTTAAAATAGTAATGAAGGTGGAGTTGCTTTGGCTGCCACATGAACTAAATTAACATACCTGAAGCAGACAGGTAGCACTGGTTTCCGTTGCCAGATTTGCTCAGCAAGTATTCCTGGAGCTGCTGCTACCTGAGTCCAGTGCTTCAGCTGATGCCTTCCAGAGCTGCTGTTCTATGCTAAATATACTGCTTAGACTATGGGGAATGCAAAGTCACCTCATTGGCTTCACACAAGCTTTTTTTGACTTGTACTGCTAGAAATCTGAGCTTCCATTGCAGCTGAATCTGGAAAAGATACGTTTTATGTTGCCATCAGCTGAATCCTACGCACAGCTGTATCCAGATTCAGATATATCCACACACACAAATAATAGTGCTGTGAAGCTGTAAATACAAGCAAAATACACATTGAAAAGGATATTATAAAGTGCCATAATGCTTTATGTTAAAAAAATACTTATTGCTAAGTATTTATACGGTTTATAAATCTTTCCTGATCCTTTAAAGGATGCTTTTAAATAATGCGTGTATAGGATGAAGGTTTTCTTTAAAATAAAGACAACTTCATGTACAAATTTTATACAGGGTGAAACAAATGTCTATTTCACCATTTCCATGTCAATTTCAGTGTTAAAGAATTAATTTTTAGCCATTTGCAGGCTTCTTAAAAAATTGATTGCAATTACAGAAATAAGAATTTCCTATTTTTTTTTTTCAATATTAGTAAATATATGTTGTTTGTTATTTTGCTTTGGTCTGAAAAAATGTGAGGAAATTTTGAGAAAAATGCATTTTAAAAAAAGTGAAAATTAACAACATAGTAAACATGCAATTTTATTAAATGTAGAAGAAATACATTAATGAAAAAGAATGTCAGCTTTTTCACTTCCAGATTTTCTGTTGCACTGTATGCACTATTGACTTTGTATACACACTGGGAATATATACTTTGTATATACATTGCAAGCCTGGCAAACTTTTGAGTGATTTAACTCACTGCCCATTGTCTGGAATCTACACCAGTGGAACTTTGGGCTGAGGAATGAAATAGAAATGCACTGTACATGCTAGAGTTTTTGTCATTACTCTTTAATAATTCAGAAAATATTTATCTATTAATCTTGACAAGAATTGAGAGTCACTAAGAATCAAATATAGGACTCATCTAGGGTTAATCATAATCATATAAAAATTATACTTCTTGGACTTCTGCTTTTCTATGGAGATGTAGAAAAAAGAAAAAAATGCTTTCTGGATAGCTTTCTCTCTCCACTGATTACAAGAGATGCCTAGACAGGTTGTTTAAGCTAGCTTTTATACAGCTGTACTAAAAAGGGTGAATCCCATCTGTGGAGTGAGATTTTCAAAAGTGCTTACATGATTTACGTATTCACTTTTCATAGACTTTGCAGAAATCTGTGCTTCTAAATTACTTATATTTGGAGTTTAATTCCTATCAAATGAACAGATAGTCACATTAGCAAAATCCAAGTGAGCTGATTATGTCCTTTAGTACTTGGTGTGCTTTTTAAGCATACCCTACAATTTCTTTGTTTTTTGTTAACATACTTGGAAAAGCAATGCAGAAGATGCATGAATCTTGATGGGGATACTGGTTTCAAAAAGATAACAGAAAAAGAAGCAGGAGAAGCTTCATTAAAACTGCTTAAGGAAGAGAAAATAGCCCTTAATGAACTTACATTGCCACCAAAAAAAAAAAAATTCCTTCTGTAACTCAGTGATTATTTTATAGTCTAAGACATTATAATATTTCTTGCATTTATACTAGTTAAAGAAAACTGTAAACTGCATTGAATAATACTTCTCATCTCTATTTGATTATTAAATATAATTTGCCTGAAAAATGGGATGTAATATTGTGTTGCACTGATTATATTCCTGAGAAGGGGAAACTTTCCAGATGAAGCTGTAATGAATGGCAGAAATATTTCATACCTGATCTATAAAGCACACATTTGGTCATGGCACCACAGGTTTCAAGACCCTCCACCTCATGCCCAACTGTATAAGCCAAGGTTAAAGCCCTTGGGCATTTAAATTCCCATTAGTGAAGTCTCTTAGGAACTTAATTCTAGCATGCATAACAGTTTAATTCTGTTAGCGTTAAACAGTGAGGTGCAAGATCCTGCCTAAATCTCACTTCGATTAATAAAATGGATATTTCCAGAAGTATTTCACCTGGGTGGATTCATAGCATAGCCTATCTGTAAGAGAGACAAAGCTGTCGTATCTTTAAAGGAGTAATTCAGTGTTTGGTGAAATGTGAAGGAGCTAAGCTTAGACTCTTCTTCTAGCTGAACCTACACCCACTTGCAGGGTGACAGATAAGGTATTCCTGGATGGGAGTTTCTCAGCCTCTTCTGTCTTACTTTCCAGGGAATAATTAAATATCAACAGAGCAGAGGGAGAGCACAACAATTTGGCAGAGGACTCACCTGAAATATGTGATCACTGCCTTCTCAAAGGAACATGTAAATAATACAGAAAGAGTGGATCAGCTTCACCATGTAGAAATAAAAGTATTCCCCCGTCTTTAACCAGGTGGTTTCAATGTACATAGTAGATGATTTTTTATATCACTTTGGGAAAGAGGGAAGGGAGTTGGTGGGAGTTGCTATATTGTGAGTATTCTAAGTGGGATAAAGAAGGCAAGAGGAGGGCAAATATCTGTTAAAAAAAATAGAAATAAAAGGCAGAATCACTTAACTCTGAAGTGACTTATTTTAAAGGCTCATACTTAATCAAGCTTTTGTTGGGAACTTCTCAGTATTATAGATTTAAAAATTGAATTTCTGAAAACTAAAGAGACATCAGCTGTAGTACTGTTGTTGGAGGAGTATATCTTTACGAGTTTCTGGTGAAAGAGTTCTTCAACAGATCAGTGATGCTGCAAACCTGTACCTAGAAGCTGTCATCCTCCTTTTAGTTCCCCATGACCAGGCATTGCTATGATTCCCTTTTGAAAGGCACTGGCACTTGTTGGACACTTTCCTCAACGGCCTTAACTCAGTATATCTACAGAAAATTAGACAATATAAGTTATTGATCAGGGTACTGAAAGATTTCAGTAAAGCCAACAGTGGAGCAATACCAGAGCTGGGGCAAGGGAAGGGAATGAAAATCTCAGCCAACAGTGGAGTGAAAGGCAAGACCTGCCATTAGAGTAGCTCAGGCTGCTGCAGAGCTATAGTCACATCACTTTGGCTTTACGACCTGTTTTAGGTGCCCTGATTTCCTCAGGCATGTGAAAGGTACACGTCTTCATTCACTGTTTTGAGTTATTAACTGTATTACTGAGATACATACATTCAGACTAGAATCCAAATCTCTCCTACAAGTCTATCCCATTTTGCTTTCTTAAATCTCATGAGAGAGAATCCAAACTGATATCAGGAAATATGCTCCTGAAGGATCATTCAGCAAGACATTTTGTGCAATTCAGTCTAAGCATCTTCATAACTTGGACAAGAGAAGCTTCCTAATTTTATTTTTTTTAAAACATTATAAGCATACAGAATTACTTCCTTATTATACCTGCTTTTACTTATGTTACTTTCAGACTGTGAACATTTTTGAATAAGAAATCAATACGAGTATCCACACAGTAAAAGGTAGGAATGTGAACTCTTTCCAGGGTTGGGACCTAAGTAGAATAAGCTCTTTTAATTTCATTTGGTGCAAGAATTCCATGTTTCTGACAGTTTTGTTGTTCTTTTAATAACCTTGCATATCATTGTTTTGACAACTAGGAAAGCAGGGTTTCAGCAGAACCAAATGTGTTTGGGTGATCTTTCCAATATAAGTCTATAATATCATCTGAGAAAACAGAATTTCCACAATTCTAAAAACTATAACTATGTGTTAATAAAATAATGCATTCAGTTGCACCATTGAACCTTCACAGATCTCAGGCTTCTAATGGAAAATAGTCCCCTGCTGGCTTGTGTTGTGAAATATTATCTCCACATGTATCATTAATTTTCTTTTCATAGTATTAGGCCTAATCAATTCATCTCTAGTTGCCTTGTATTTAAAAATAGAAGTTATTACTGTGGATTGCTCTAAATTGCAGAGTAAATAAATTATTTAGGTTATTTGGATCTTAAACTTACATCATAAAGGTGTATTATTATTCATATGTATATGTACAAGTACAGACACGAAATCTAGTATTTTTCTAACAAAACAGAAAATGAAGTTAAAGGAAAACTGATTCTTTCCACAGCTAAATATGGGTATTTACGGGGATTTTGCTAATACGCAAGAAACAGGCAGCCTGTCAAGTTACTTTTAAAATCCATTCTTAGTGTGCATCTTTGTAGTTATTTTGAAAGTCTAGGAATTCAGAGTGACATATACTCTGCTTAAACCCCAGCAGAATCCATAAAAGAAATCCAATACTTACGTACTTTTGGAAATAGTCTAGTTCTTAAGGCATTTAAATTAGGTATTTCCATTCTTATATTAAAACCCCTGGGGTGCTTAATTTTAATTGCCCAGATATGGGAACTGCATTCACACCAGGCAGTGCAAACAGAGACGTGAACTCTGTCAAAGTCTTTAGAGAGGCTTGACAAACATGGATATAGGACTATATTTAGCATCCTCTGGTGTGCTGGCTGTTCACTGGGATTTAATATTTCTTTTTCTACAGAGGGTTATTCTAGAGTATTGCTAGAGCCCTGTTTTAAATTCTAGACTACTTAGCAAGAGAGGACTGAACACTTACATGCTAGCAAAGTGCTGAAAACACAAGGCCTGTGGAGTTTTATCACACTGTTTACCATCAAGCAGTCACAGGGCAAGAGGAAAGAATGACTCATTTTTATCTGGTGAGAAACTAACTAGATGGTGTAGAGTAGTGAGAATGAAAATGTTGTCCCGGCTGTGGGTCTCGTATCCTGCTTCATCTCCCAAGGCTGCCTTAATTGCGAACTTTCATTATGAAATGCGATCAGCCGTTTGGCAGGGGCGTCTGTGAGCAGAATGGAGCCTAAACGACAAAGACAATTCAAGTTTTGCCTTTGTTCTTGAATTCTCAGGAGAAAAGGCAAGAGCTAAATCCAAATTTAAGGACAACATGACGGAAAGAGACACCTCTATTCTACATATGGCTAATATAACATATTAATAGTATGTAAAATACTGCCAGGAAGAGCTCACTCCCCTGCAGCAGAATCTGACACGACAGAAGCATGCAGTTTCTCTCTCTCCGGCTCCCCAGAGGCATTTTCTCACATTGCTGAGGGTTCAGGGAACTTAAGTGCCTGTGTAGCCTCCCTATGCAAGGACCAATTCCCCACATTTTTGGAGAGGAAGTACTAAATCTCCTCTATTAGTCAGTTAGATCCCTCTTCAGTTTATACTGAAGAAACAACAGAGGGGAATAGTGTTTTCAATTGCTTTACTTTATCTTTTTTTTTTTTTTTTTGTCTTGCTTAGTTTTATTCTCTAGTAAATAATATTGAGTAGAGATTCTAGTGGTTCTACATATTCAATTTTTTCCCTAGAAAACATTATTAAGTTAATTTTTTGTTTTTCTATCCTCATGATCTAACTACCTGTAAATACTTGGATACTCGAAAGGAAGATTTTTTGCATGGTTCTCATGAATTGGAAGAGTCTAAAATCAGTTTTTGTCTAGTGAATCTAGCTCTGAGAGTGTTAACCACATCATGAGTTCAATTATGTCTTAATTTGGAGTACTGTGATAAATTAAATTAATACAATGTTTTAGTCTCTCCTGCATTTTGTCATTTCTTCATGGATTATCTATGTTGCTCCCAAGCTCAGAGTCATTTCAAGTAATAACTACCAGAGCATTGCTTCCTTCTTTCTCCTAAACTTAATTTCTAAATACATTCTGACTTTAAGACAGACTGCAAGTTCAATATTTTGCAGCCCTGCAGGGTTAGAAACAGAAGTTTTATCCCATTAGAAAAAGATGGTTCCTACTGTCGTGGTTTGAGGCCCCCCTCAAACAGTTCTGCACACTCCCCCCTCTTTCTTCCCCAGTCCCGGGGAAATGAGAAGGAGAATCCAAAGAATGCAACTCCCACAGGTTGAGATAAG
>JASSUY010047292.1:0-34980 GCA_032466535.1 Forpus xanthops
CATGGCAGGGGGGTTGGAACTAAATGATCTTAAGGTCCTTTCCAACCCTAACTATTCTATGATTCTATGATTCTATGAGGTAGGTATTCATTTCATTGTGTGCATTAGATAATATGAAAGCTTAAATCTTGAGTGCCTGCTACATTCAGTCATGTAGAGCTTCGGGATTCCTGTTTTTGAGGGATGACTAAAGGCTTGCTTGTCCTGTGTCAATTAGAAGGCAGAGTGAGAGCTGTGATGCTATAGTTAGTATGTACTTGCTGTTTCCACACTCTGATATTTGTAAACCGCTTTTCCAATTCAGTGTTCCACAACATAATTTTGTGCTTATTTTAAAAGGCAGGGTAGTGCTTTATTTCTAGCTGGTTTTGCAACAGTACCTTTATTTCATTAACTTTCTTCAGAATGTCTTCTAGGCAATATTTTTTATTTATAATAAATAGCAAAGAAGAGGTTTTTGAATTCTGCTAAACCACTGCAAACAATGATTGGAAATGTCAATAATTTATACCACTTTCTTGCAGTTGTGTCTTGTATAAACATGAAAACTAAGTATTAGTCTCATGCTCTCACATAGTCTATAGTGGACAAAAATATTAGCTGATCTCTTGCAGAAAACATGCTTAAATACATAAATTCCACTATAGGGCAGTGTGAAAGTACATTTATTCTAATTATAATAAAATACAATGCATAGCTGAAATGTGCATCAAAAGCTTATAAATTCTTAATGTCATTACCTTCACCCAGAGATTTTAATTGTTCTAGGTGTTAAACTCTAGCATTTGTTTCCTTCTAATTGTAACAATATTTATGATTGCTTCAGAATTTTGCCTAATTACCTGATTTAGTAGATCTATGGAAACTACCATATTTATATATCTACATCCATTCCTGGGAACTTGAGAAAGCAGTAAACAGATAAGCTGTTTCTTCAGCTCAGATGATGCTTTGCAGTCCCTATGATGCTGGATCAGAGCTCCAGAATATTAAATTAATTGACAGTCATTAACTAATAAAAGTGGATATATTAATAGGGTAAATTAAATATTTGACTTAAATATGAGCTGTCTTCATCCTTGATTTTATTAAAATTTAATGTATTTCTCTAAAACCATATGCATAATAAAAGATTTCATAGCAAGGGTTCAGTTTGGGGGGATGACTGAAATCTTACTACGTCCTGAGCTGTACCTTGCAATTGGAATTGTGCTTCTTTTCTTGTCAGCACTGTTGAAGTCAAAGTCAATCTATTGGAATAGGGATAGAAGAAGTTTTAATGTAAGATGTGGACTTCTGGGTTTTTAAAGGAAATCTTGTTACTGCTTTGAATAGGAGGCAGTCCTTGACCCTTCTTTTTCTATAGAGCTGTGGCTCCTTCCCTTTGGCCAAGGAAAAGATTATAAACCATTTTGCATCCCTATTTAGTTTTCACCAAAAGACTCATTGGTTTTTTTGTATGGATTTTTTTTTTTTTTTTTAGTCTATGATACAGCAAAGGGGGAGAAAGCCTTCCAAAAAATGGTCAGAAATTGTGGTGCGATGGGGAAAATTCACAGGAAAATCAAATTTGTTTCCCATTAGGCAATTAAATAATTATTCGGTGGCTCTTTTTACTCCCTGAAAATAAACTTCGTTTGCTTTGACTTCTGGAAAATTAGTATAAGAGAAAAACCTGTCAACACTGAATGTATCATTTTGGGGAAAGATCTGGAAATGAGAAGTTGAGGTCTTTCATGAAACTGATTGGGAATCTGAGCCATTTTTACCAGTAATTATGCTCGCAGATCCATAAATAGATCCCAAGTGATACTGGTGAAAAATATGGCAATTACTAGTTAATTTTCTCCTGTGTTTGACTGGACTTTTATTCTAACAAATGTGGTTGTTACTTAGCCTCTACATTTTTCATTGTGTTTCAGAAGAGCTTGTTCACTGTAAATAATTCTTACTGAGAAAAAAGAATTATCTTTCCTATTTGACTATTATTTTAATTATACAGAAGCCAAATTACTGAAGGTAGATAAAAAAAATCTTAAATCTATTTTGGATATTGAAGAAGGCAAATATATTTTTTTAAACTACATAATTACCACTTTATAGTCTTTGAGAGACTAACTTTTCTTGTCTGAATATGAATTGCAAATGTCTAGTTTGAAATAATTGAGGGTTAAAATTCTATGAGTGTCACTTTAAGTATAAGGTGAAATAATCAGTTATTTTGAGGGTTCTTTATCTTTTAACTTTCTCAAAAACTTTGTATCTTATGCATATATTATCTTAGTATAGCTTTTTCTGGGAGGTCTTATCTGACTGAAGTTATATGGACTGGAACATACATGTTTTTGATAAGTACCTCTTTTGCCATATTTGTATCTCAGTGTGCTACCTACTAAGTTTTGCTTTCTCCATGTATTGTAATTTGTTTGTCACAAATTTCATGAAACATCACAGAAGACTGTTGCAGCTGACAGAAACAGGTGCTGCACCACTGATTTGATGGATTTGTGCCTGCTCACATCCATCATAGTTTTGGTTGTCTTCCAAAATATTTTTTCTGTCAGAAATGTGAGTTTCATCCTATTCCATTCGTAATATTGCTAGAATGAATGGTGGTGTTATGCAAGGAAATGTAACTGGCTAGATTCTGACATTTGGTTTTCTTATTAAACATCATTATTTTTGCTTGTCTTGCAATGCTCCTATTTTATGACAAATGCATTTATTTTCTTTCTTTAAAATTATTTCCAGTGCAGGAAAAAAAAAAAAAGAAAAAAAAACCAGCCAAATTTCTCTTTTCAGGGTCTTACCCAAATTTCATTACTGTGTTGATATGCATAGAGTCTGCTGCTTCAAATAACACTCTGCTAGCCAGTCATTCTGACAGTATTGCTTTCTCTTTGCTTCAGAGCATGTTAAATTGTCTCTGCTTTCAAGGCCCTTCACAATATCACTCCTCCCTCCTTTTTTCCCACTTAGTGTCAAATGCCTGCTCCCAGATGGCTCCTGATGTTAGCATCTTCCCTGCTTTCCACTATGTTCTTCAGCAAACCCTCCTTTCTCTTACACTGTCCTTCATGTTTGAGATTTTTGTATATGCCTGTTGGGTTACTTCATTATTCCCTTCAAATCCATCCTTAACTCCCTTTTGCTCTGATGCCTACAGGGACTGTGCCGACAGCCTGGTGATGTGTTATGACTACTGCCAATATGGTCCTACATATTCCATGTATTCCCCCCCTGTCTGCATCCATCTGTTCCCTCTCCTCTTACACTCAGGACATGTTTACATGCCTGTCACTGTTGCTGGCAAATGACAGGAGAACTGAACTTCACATTAGCTACCAAGGATACGCAGATGAGAGCTCAGCATGGGTGGACCTTGCCTGGTCTTGGGGTGCAGCAGTTCTAAACCTGACCCTTGGGAGTAGGCAGTCCCCACCTTCTAAAGTGTACACAGGGATCCTTCCCTGTGTTCAGTGTCCTGTACTGAACTGTGCCCCTCTCCAGGTAACTCACAGGCAGTTTTAAAAATCTAACTTGTAAGAGACAGTCATCTGAAATTTAGTAAGTGGTCAAGAAAACACAAGGGAATATACTTTTGGTTTTAATCATTAAATTGGTACTGTATTTCTGATAAATCCAACAGCGGCACACAAAGTGGAAAGGATGTGCAACACAAATACATGTAAAAGGGGGATCAGAAGTTTTCAAGCAAGCAATACCAACTAAAGTTTGTAAAGAAAAAAATCCCATGTGTTGGTGCTGACAAGTAATATCTTAGTAAATGCAAAAAGATAATTTCACAAAATCAGCACAATAAAATTGTTGTGCACATATACAAATAAAACAAATAATAAATAGATAATACAAAGACTGAGCTCCGTATCACCAAAGATATTTTAATATTGACTGTACTGGGCAGGATGTCTTGGCTGTGATCTGGGCAGGATCAAACTTGCTTTAGAAGCCTCTACTTCAGTTGTGCTTATTGTCTGATACTTTCAGACTATAAAGTAAATCCTGTACATTATTGAAAGTTAGGTGTCCAGGTATCTTTGCCTGTGCTTAGGACCCCTAAGCAGCTATTTAATATCAGTATAGTGTGTATTTATTGTGAAGATTTGAGGAACAGATATCCCAAAGCCACAGAGCTTAGATGACTCTCCTTAATCACATGAGCACTTCTGGATAGATGATGCTTAGAGAATTTCAGTTTAGGAGGACTGGGTTCCAGGCTTTTGTGGATTTAGCTGGATTACATTTTGTCCAAAAGGTTTTGGACATATTGTGAAATGCTTATTTTACTGATTTTCTAGAAAAGAAAGATTTTTATTTGAAAAACATGCTTGAAGTCACAGCCACTTCACCTAATATCACGCACTTTAGTTTTATAGAATATTTTGGTATATAGGGAACCAAAAATAATTTCCAGCTTTGCAGGCAGATAGCTTGGGAATTTTCAGGAGAAACTTAATTACTGTCCATACCTAGCTTTAGCAAAACTAACAAAAAAAGCCCCAACTAATCAAGCAAAATTTTCCCAAACCACTCTGTCCCCAAATTCAATACCTGAGTATAACCAGATATCCTTGCTCGTCTCTGGGAAGGAAAAGAATATAATAATTGTCTGACTATCTCAATTAGGAATGGAAAGAAATTGCAGTGAATTACTGCTTCAAATGAGAGATAGACAATAGATAAATTCTTCTCTAGAAAGATTATGAATTATCTAGACAACTGAAGTGTTACATAAATTCAATATGTAACTCTCTGCTTAGCAAGAATTATACGAGGAACCTATTTTAAGAACACTAGTCTGAAATCTGTATGCAGCTGATACCGGTGTTATTACTAATTAGTAATTTATGACATGTGGTGGCAATATTATTAGGGATAAAATAGGTAAGGCTCTTGCAGTTCTGCAGTGCTAACTTCTGATTGAAGTGGACCGAGAAATCGTTCCTAACAGAACTGAACATTCTGCCTAGGAGAATAAAACACAGTCAAGTGTAGGGATATGGGCTTTTGTCTTAATCTTTCAGCAATATTGTCATTACTGTTGTATTGGCTTGCACATTTTCTTATTAAAGATTTTAGAAAGTGACTATTGCCGGTACTGCAAAACTTCAAGCTGTTCAAATGCAAGCAAGTTTTGAATGCCTTCTCCAGTAGTTCTCTGTGGGACATAGATGTTTCAATTGAGGAGATCTGGGAGAAAAGTAATGTATTATGTGGAAGATTAAGACATTAGTAATAAGAGGGAGAGCTGAATATGTGTGACTATACATATGAACTATTGCTAGAGTTAAACATACTATCCACAGAAAAGTTAGAAGTCTAAAATGGGAAAGACTTTCTAAACTTGGGGTAATAAAAGGGGCAGTAACAGTACATCAGGTGCAGTTACTTGCTGTAGAAAGACTTTTTTCTCAGGTGGTCCCTGCTTGCCCAACCCTCAGTCCCTTTGACAGAATAAGTATAACCAAGAAGTTATTTTTCAAGGGATAAGACAACTCAGTGCTTAGCTGAACTCACTATCACATTGGGAAAACTTACTTACATATATCAACTTATAGAATCATAGAATAGTTAAGGTTGGAAAGGGACCTTAAGATCACCTAGTTCCAACCGCCCCGCCAAGGGCAGGGACACCTCCCACTAAACCATGCTATCCAAGGCTATGTCCAACCCAGCCTTGAACATTCACAACTTCCCTGGGCAACCCATTCCAGTGCCTCACCACCCTTACGATAAAGAATTTCTTCCTCATATCCCATCTAAACTTCCCTTGTTTAAGTTTGAACCCGTAACCCCTTGTCCTGTCACTACAGTCCCTCATGAAGTGTCCCTCCACAGCATTCCTGTAGGCCCCTTAAGATATTGGAAGGCTGCTATGCGGTCTCCATGCAGCCCTCTCTTCTCCAGGTTGAACAGATACAACTTTCTTATCCTGTATTCATAGGGGAGGTATTCCAGTCCCCTAATCATCCTCATGGCCCTCCTCTGGACTTGTTCCAACAGTTCCATGTTCTTTTTATGTGGAGGGCACCAGAACTGCACACAATACTCCAAGTGAGGTCTCACAAGAGCAGAGTAGAGGGGCAGGATCTCCTCCCTCGACCTGCTGGTCACACTCCTTTTGGTGCAGCCCAGGATATGGTTGGCTTTCTGGGCTGCAAGAGCACTGCCGGCTCATGTTCATTTTTTCATCGACCAGCACCCCCAAGTCCTTCTCCTCAGGGCTGCTCTGAATCTATTCTGTGCCCAACCTGTAGCTGTGCCTGGGATTGCTCCGACTCATGTGTAGGAGCTTGCACTTGTCATGGTTAAACTTCATAAGGTTGGCATCAGCCCACCTCACAAGCATGTCAAGGTCCCTCTGAATGGCATTCCTTTTATATCCTCTGCAGTTTAATTACTTTACGTATGCTTCCACAGTTCATAGTATTAACCTTTAACACCTATTTTACTACTTAATGTCACTCTTTTCTTAATTATGTTTTTCCCTAGCAATAACATAAATAATCTGCATTTAGTATTCCACCTAGACATTGTTTCTGGGTAGTATCGCTAACATCTTCAGCTAGTATGTCTTTTATAACACGACAATTTCAAAATTAATTTTGGATATTGGACACACATAAATGTGGAAACAAAAATCAGAGCAAGATTTTGAAAGCTTGTTATTGCTTTTGGTTTGCTTTTAAACAAAAGTGCTTTTTTGGTGTTTTTTGTTTTTTTTTTTGGTTTTGGGTTTTTTTTGGTTTTTTTTTTTTTTTTTTTTTTTTTTTTTTTTTTTTTTGAGAAAAGTATCTATCCATAACCTTCAAAAGAAAGGGCTAATTCTTATTTGGATTTAACTTATTTGAAGTCAAGTAGTTCTATGAATTTTTCTACTCTTTTCTGTTACTTAAGAATAACCTCCAGAAGTGTTTCATAGATATTAATCATAAAATCCAAACATTAAATGTACTCATATTCCCTCTGTGATTTTTCTTTTTTCCTTACAAGCTAATGGTATAATTACCTTTTACAAGAAACATTAGATTTTAAGGGCCTGATCCAAGACCCATTAATGCTAATGTGAGTCTTTCCATTGACTTCTGTCAAATTTCAGATGGTCTTGCACGTTTAATGAGTATGAGAGTTTACTTCTATTTTTTAATAACTTAATCATGCTGAGGACCTAAATGTGTACTGCTGATTTGCTTTTCAGTACAATATTTTTTGGCAGTATGCATACTGTATTAATCTAATACTAAAATATATAAAGTATATTGTCTGAATGAAAAAGCAGGTTGCATAGCATTTCTGAATATCTAGATTCAGGTATGCTATGCTATAAATGGTCTTATACCAATTTTCGCCTTTAATTATTTCAAACAGTCTTTGTGGCATACTGAAAAGCATTCTTGTGAGCGGAGCATTTTCAGTCACTTAAAACAAGAGGACGTGGTCAGGTTTTGGAAGGGGCACATCTCAAAAGTTGTGTTGGGGAAAAAAAGGCCTGCTGCTGCAGTCATAGGCAGCTCTAACCACATGTATCTCAGGGCAGCCACAAAGCACTATGGTCTTTTAGGATTGAGGTAAGTAAGTAAGAGCTATCCACTAACACTCCACATCTTTAAACAGGTCTTCAGCTGATGCAGGATTTTCATGGTGATGCTGGTTATAGATTTGCCCCTAGCAGTGCTGACCTGCTAGCTCCTCATGTAACTACTGTTTGTTCTCTGTTGACACTTGCCATTCTAATGAATATTTTTGTCAACTCTTCTGATTCCTTTTGCTTTTGTTAGACCAATGATTGTATCTTAAATATTGCTTTACTTCTATAAGTAGCTTAAATCTTTTGGTTTACTGTATGAAGAGCTTTTTATAGATAATAACAGATAACCATAGAATCATAGAATAGTTAGGGTTGGAAAGGACCTTAAGATCATCTAGTTCCAGCCCCCCTGCCAGGGGCGATAGAGCATTCACAACTTCCCTGAGCAACCCATTCCAGTGCCTCACCACCCTTACAGTAAAGAATTTCTTCCTTACATCCAATCTAAACTTCCTGTTAAAGTTTGGACCCGTTACCCCTTGTCCTCTCAGTACAGTCCCTCATGAAGAGTCCCTCCCCAGCATCCCTATAGGTCCCCTTAAGATACTGGAAAGCTGCTATGAGGTCTCCATTCAGCCTTCTCCAGGCTGAACAGCCCCAACTTTCCTATAATCAAGTAGTCTTACCAAAACTTATTCATTTTTTAGTGTATACTTTGGACCTCATACCTTTTAGCACTGGGGTTCACAACAAAATACCTTCTGCTGCTTCTGGCCTGTGTTGATAATTTCTACTGAGTAACTTTTTGGTGTACAAGATAACTATGCATTCAGAAGGTATTCAGGTCTATGAATAGTAAAGCGATTCAGTAATCATGAAAAAACTTTTGTTTAGGAAAAGAGTGTTTTGGTCTTGCCTTTGTTCTTTCTGTGATCTTTAACACTAAGAGCTGAGGAAGGTCTTCAGACCTTTAGGTAAAAATCAGTAACAATTTGATGATAACTTGCAATACTTTTCAGAATGATAAGATTTTGAAAGTATAAGTTAATTCTAAAACTAGAGGTTTTTGATGAACAGTAGATCAAAGGAATGACTGTAAAAGGCTTGATACACTTGAAGGTAAAATAACTGCAATGTGTAATACCTGTTGGCCTCTACTGCTCATGCAATAGCTTTGCCATGATTGTAGCTGAAGAGAAGGTGCTTCAGTATTGGAAGGTTGAGGTTTGGATAGTACTGGTTTGGGATTGTACAGTCAAGGAGGGAACACAAGAAGTTTACTTGCCATAAGGTTCGTCTCCAAAAGACATCACCATAAGCCAGTGACTGACAGATGGGAGGAATTTTTCCTTCTCCTGCTTTCACCTACTTACTCCAACTTCTACATCACAATCATGGGTCTGTATTTGTCTCCCATAATACAGTCTGCTGGACACACAGCAAAGACTATCCCACAACAATTTGGGTGGTTTAATCTTGCTTGAAGGAAGAATCTGTGCCTTGGGCACTATACGCATCCTTGAATCATCATTTTTGCATACCCTAGGTACACTACCCCCTATTTTATAGAGATCACCAAGTTTAAGTCTTCAGGGCCAAAACAGTTACAGTAACTGTCTAATTTAACAGGATTGAACGCAGTATTGAACAACAAAATAGAGTGCCTCATATAAAAGACATCTAAAAGAAAGGAGGAATTCCCAGTTATTGTAGTTTGGGTTTTTTTCAGTGATGTGGTTTGGTTTGGTTTGTTGGGGTTTTTCTGTGGAGTTTTGTTGGGGCTTTGTTTTGCTTTGTTTTGTTGTTGGTGGTGTTTTTTTGGTTTTGGGTTTGTGGTTTTTTCAGAGAATGAGGTGAAGTAGAACTTAATTTGAATAATATGTGATTAGCAATAATTAAGTGGGTGCACACAGAACTGTCTTATAGGAGTAGTCTATTTGGAGCTAAAAATATTTTTTATTCATAAAACTTACATATGTGGGGAATGTCTCTAAAATGTGGGGAAGATATATTTTGAAATTATTCATCAAAAATAAATTTTTATTTTCAAGGATTTTTTTTTCCCCAAGGAAAAATTAGTATCTTAAGGTTTTGTGCGTGTCATGGGTTCAGCAGCGGCAGTCATTTTTTCTTTTTCATAGTAGCTGCTGCAGCACTGTGTTTTTGATTTTCAGCTTGGGAACAGCGCTGATAATACCAGTATTTATAGCTTTGAATATTTAGGCTGGCAGAGGACTTTCTGAGTTTCATGCTCTGCCAGGGAGGAGGGGAAGCTGGGAGGAAGCAGAGAGAGGACACCGTACCCAAACTGACCAAAGAGGTATTGCATACCACAGCACGTCATGCTCAGGATGTAAAACAGAGAGCAGAGACCTGGAAGGGTGGGGGAGGACACTGCGTGGTTGGGCTTGGTATCAAGTGATGGAGGGGTGCACTGCTTGATTGGGCTGGGTGGTGATCTTTTCTATTTTTTCCTTGTATTTGCCTTGTCATTTTTATTACTGGTGGTAGCAGTAGTGATTTGTGTTATACGTTTGTTACTAAACTATTCTTATCTCAACCTGTGGGAGTTGCATTCTTTCGATTCTCCTCCCTATCCTCTCAGGACTGGGGGAAGAAAGAGGGGGGAAGAGAGTGAGCAGAACTGCATGAGCGCCTTAAACCACAACAGTGCCTAACTAGATGATGCAGGAAAAACTTCAAGTAATGGCAGTAGGCAAAACTAGTTGCTATAGGTTGTCTTTTTTAACTGGCTGTTATTGCAGCAGTTTTCTACAAAGATCTGTTCATTGCTGATTCAATAATCTTAATTATGACAAAGTTTTGCTTTTTCATTGAATTTTTTAGAAGACCTGATGTAGATTGAGAGTTTACAACCTTGAACTGAGTTTCTGCAACACTTTCAGCACCACCATGAATAAGAGGCAGGTTCCATTCCCATTATTTGCACAGAAGAGCATGTGTTGTTCATTAGGGATGAATTCAGTTCTGCATGATGTCATTGATGGAAATGAAATTTGTTTTAATAAAGCTTAGTCTTAAATATTAATGGGTAAGAGCACTTGTCATGTTAAGGTGGTGTCCAAAGGAAATCTGTGCTCCTTTCTCCAGTTGTTATGAATTGTTTTTAACTTCTTAGATGATAAATTATTCCATAAATTACAACGAAATTCTAGTATCAGAGATTCAACCAGAAGGACAGAAAGATTCACTTCTGTCCTGACAACTTATCCATAATTTACTGAAGGTTTCGTACCCAGCCTCTCCTCTCTCTGATTCATAAATTGTTTAAGAACACAAAAACTTAACATCAATGCAATAAGCTAAAGCTTGTGAAAAATTGAGAAGTATAACTTCAGTGTTGTCATGTCTTGTTTTATCTTATAATGCTTTTAATTCTTGAAATTCAAGGAAACATAGGTACCCCATTTTCAGTTCATTTCACTTATAATTTTAGATCTGTTCAAATGGTTTTTATGTCATTACAAGAGAACTTACAAGTTTTTCACATTAAGCTGTGAGAACATGCAAGAGATGTACTACTAAGTTACAAAGTTGTGTGACCTTACTGCAGTGTGCATAAGGTTGCACTGAATAGGCTTTTTTGATGCCTCTTTTCCCTTGATTCTGTTTCAAGGATGACATGGTAGCAGTGAGTTTCTCTGATTTCCTGCTGTATTTCTGGTACCTCTGTGTGAATGGTGCAGGATGAGCAGATGTTGCCCTGCTCTCTGAATTGGCTAGATAGGAGGCACTGCCAAACCTGAAGTAGGTCCATAAGCTCAGGCAGAGAGCTGTACCCTCCCATGTCGGTAGGGTATTCAGAGCAGAGCTGCCTTTGGAATTTAGCTGCTTTGCTTCTGGCCAGCTCCAAAAGTGGGACACAGGACCTCTATGTATCCAAAGATTAACTTTTTTTGTCTACCTTTGGGGCTATGCTTTATATTTTACATTTCTATTTTACATTTCCAGGGTTAAGCACTAATTTAAATCAGAATACAATCCATCATACATTAAATAATTTGATTTTTAATTTTTTTATACTAATGGTTATTTTTTAAAAATAGCTACAAAAACACACCCTGTTTTAAAACAGTCTATTATAACATGATATGTTGCTGCTTTCGTATGGTCAGGAAAAGATAATGTAATGCAGTTGGAATAAACACTTTAAGATGAAGAAGCTAGTTTTCCATCACATGCCTGCTAAACTGAAACTAAAAGTATACAGGCTGAAGCTTTCATGTGCCACTACTTGTATTTTCACACTGGACACACATGCATCAACACATACTATTTTTTAACCTTTTTATTTTCAGATGTAAGAAATCATCACTCTCTCCATGGGAAATACAAGTTCATAAGTGTTGCAGTTAGCTCAGATGTCAGGGCTGGTACTTAAATCCTTTTGGAGAATGCTGATATTTTCCCAAAACACCTTAGTTGTATCAGTGGTATACATGCAGATGAAGCGTTCTATGTTGGCATTCCCAGCATTTTAGTTAGTTAAAAAAATAATACTATTGTCCATATAACTAAGGTGTAGGTACTTGACCTGCACTATTTTAGGTGGGATTTCTGAAGACCTTTTTAATAAGATAAGATTTATTTAAAGCAGAGTTGGATGTTATTGTATATTTTAATCATTTCCACCTAGTCATGTTCTTACAGAATATTAATATATATCATTCTGCTGCTGTTTCAAAGTAATTCTTAGAGAAAGCTGTCTCATCTATTTGGAACACCTGAATAACAGAAATCATTGTGCAAAGTACATACTGATTAAGCCTGTTGCTGAATATGCTACTACAGACAGGAACAAACACTTTACCCATCTCTAAAAATGAGCCAGCCATTTGACGCTTTGATAACTACAACTGATCAGATTTCCCCTTCACTTGTTGACATTCTTTGCCATGGTGTGCATTTCAGAGAGAAAATTTAGACTAATGAAAATAGGCCAGATATTCAGAAAACATAAAACAGCAAGGAAAGAGATGCTGGGTTTCACTTTAGTGAGTAGTAATTTGTATGATGTACTTAAAGCAAATAATTTATCTCAAAACTAATTTGAATTAGAAATACATTAAATAAATTCACAGGAATTATAATACTTAGTAAAGAACTTCACTGTACAGGTATTTTTAAAAAGCCAGCATATGATAAATAGGAGTCTGTTCATGGTGTGTTTTCTTTTCCAAACAATAAAACAACAGATCCAAAATAATGCAAACAAAAAATTGAAGGCCCTTGAGCCCCTGGAAACAGAGAATTAGTTTCTAGGTTGTCATAGAATCATAGAATCATAGAATAGTTAGGGTTGGAAAGGACCTTAAGATCATTTAGTTCCAACCCCTCTGCCATGGGCAAGAACACCTCCCACTAAACCATGTCACCAAGGCTATGTCCAACCTGGCCTTGAACACCGCCAGTGATGGAGCATTCACAACTTCCCTGGGCGACATAATGTATGTATGTGTGAAAGCATAAAATATTGTGCACCCCTTTCTCAAAAACTAAGTAACAGTAATCCCGACCAATTAAACAGATTGCAATTACAAGATTTTTGATTTTGCTGTGTCTTTCAATCTCATCAGACCATAATGATTTTAAAGGAAAATCTCCTAATTTTGATTTACCCCAAAGGCTTCCTGTTCTCCTTTAAAAATTCATAGAAATGTTTAAAAAAAAACCTTGAGTCAATGCAAATTTCATTAGGTGGATTACTTTTTAAAAATTATTTTTATTTTTTCCAAATCACAGTGAAATTAGACTCAAAAATCATGATTGTTTAATAAATATATAATAAACCTCTGGGTTTGTTGTTTTGGGTTTTTTTAATCGAGAGTTTTAGGTCTTAATATTTTTCCTATTTCTAGTTATTAGTTAGGTTTGATCTTGGGTATATGTTAATTTGGCCAATATGAATTACAGCAAAGCTAGGTATCAATGTCATAGGCAGTCTGTTACTGTTCCATTCATATTTGGTGACTGAATTCCAGTACCCTCCTATATGCATAAAATTCCTTCTTTATTGACGCTTACGTGTCATGTTATTCAGATCTAGCTGGGTGTTTTGTGTAAAAAAATATGCTAATACTGTGCAAACAACATAAATTATCTTCACTCATTTGTAAATACTCATCTTTGTTTATCAGCTGGTATGTCCTTCCTGAATTTAAATCTATCTTTTATTGTCCAGCATTCATTTTGTTCTACTCTAGTAATAATAATGTCTTAAATGGGAGAATATTTTTAAAAGTGCACAGAATCATGATATTGCAGTTATCTCCACTTAATAAAGTCTTTAGTTCTTTAAAGAAGGAGAAGGTTTTGGTGGTATATAACTGTTAAAGTAATTCCAGTAAGATACCACCTGTCTGAAGAAATCATGTTAAGAAAATAAAGTTTTGGGTGTTTAGGATATATAGTAAAGTGATTTTTCTTTTTATTATTTCTGAATAAGATGGCTGAGAAGCAACTGGAAGCTATATGACAAAAAGGAGTGAGATCAGCATCCTGTGGCTTGGATACCAGTATATCCTATGGTTTGTGCAATAAGGAATTTTAAGAAAGAGTGTGTAGCTTATCACTTTGTGCTTTGGCCACAAATGCTGGAGAGGGCTTTATTTTAATGCTTTTATCCTTTCTTGCTGTAATACCTCCCACTACACTGCAGAATTCTCCATGCTATTCTATCTTCCCTACACTTTATCTTGTCACTCCTTTCATCCTCATATTCCCAGCCAGAAGGTGGAAAGCTTTGTTTGGGCAAATCTCCATTAGGAAGAAAATCTTCTGGCAGCAGCCTGGAATTAAAAGTTACACATATGTGCAAATGTGTATATAGGTACATATGTGTATAGGCATATACGCGTATATATTTTAATATTTGACATTCCTGCAGCAGTTTACTGGTGGATAGGCTGATGGTAGAACGATAGGTGTGGAAGGCAGAAAGAAGAGCTTCAAATACCAGTAAATTAGTGCCTAAAAGAGTTGGCCAGGAACTAGGATAACTAATGATGCACTGGAGCCAAAAAATCTCCTAATCTTTTTGTTTTAGGGATAAATTGACTAATTGCTGTCTGGAACTAAGACCTTTCTTGGAAGCTGCTATTAAGATCCATTTAAGAAAATGATTGTGAAATTTTCCATATTAACTGTAAATGGATGGCTTTTAAAAAATTCAACAGTACTTTCAGTGAAAGTGTCACAACTTTGGGAAAATTGTTCAAACTGGAGCTCAGAGTACTAAGACTTATATATACTTTCTGTTTATCTTAGGATGCAAACAACAGTGTAAGCCCATCGAATGAGCCACGTAGTGAACTTTGTAATCAACAGTATTTGTTGCTGGACCTCAGTTTGTAAGAGATGCCAAACACAAAGGGGCACTAGTAGATTTTTTAACTTATATAAAAAAGAAATTTACGTCGATCTCTATTTCACATTTTAAATTAAGGGTTTTGTACAGCTACTGAGTTTTACAGTGGAAGGAACAGCTTCTTACAAATCTCTTAAAACATCTAAAAGAATTTCTGTATGCAATTTCTCCTGCAACATTAAATGTGATGCATTTTTTCAGTGCTTTGCATCCCTCCATATATGAAGAAATATTGGATAAATTGTGATACAAGTATTTAATTATTTCCCATGCTGCAGTGCAAAGAGCCTGCATTCCAACTTTAATTGATAGCCGTTGGCTTACTTATCTTCCCTGTTGACTAATGTTAGTCTTGCATCTTTCAACAGCTCTTCTCTCAAAAGCCTTCTCCTGAAAGTGAAATCTTACACAGCAATAGTTATTTGCATCCCAACTTTCTTCTACAGAAAAGCAGATAGGATCTGACAACAAACAATGGCTTGTTGTTTACCGTCTCTGAGCTTCCTTATACTGAAGGGTATGGTGGAAAGTGAGGTGCGTGCTATACTCATAACTTGACAGTGCTCTTGCTAGAGGCACAGTAAGGTCTGTAATATATTTAGTTCACCAGTCTGAAGACTCTCAAAAAAAAACCAATCAAAAATAAAAACTATGTAAGGAGGAATAAGAAGTAAAAATAAAAATACAGTCAAAAGCATTCATCAGATAATTTAGAGGCTACGAAAACTGACAGGATATGATAAGCATGAGAACTAAAATTTCTTCCAATGAAATGTCATAGATTAAGTTTAAATAAATGCTGATATTTCCTAGGCAAAATATCCTGGCTAGCATTATAAAATTCTTACTACATGGATAGCCTTACTTGATCAGGTTGGTTGCAAAATCATTGTCTTTGAAAACAGAAAAACAAGTCTGGAGCTATTTAACATAAACAGTCCTATAAAATATGTACATCTTTTGGAGAGGAGAGAAAATGACAATGTCTATTTCATCTAGCAGTTGTTATTTAAACTATTAAGCTTCAGGGTTATTTTTTTTTATATTTATTACAATAATTCTTATTATTTAATATTTAAACTATTTAAACTTTAGTAAGAAGAGAGAAGTCCATGTTATTGATTAAATATTTACATATAAGTTACAGAACTAACTGTACTGGTAGTTCTATATGCAGTTTGTTTTAACTCATAATTTGAAATATCAGCTAAAAGCCTGAAGTAAGAAGACACAATGAATGTATAAGTCTTTTTCCCACAAATATAACACTATAGTTGTGAGCATAATCTTATATTTTGATTTGGAAACATAATGTATTCTGTGGCAAAGTGAGTGAGAAGCTTTGTATGTCTGCTCTGTCCAGCATTTCATCCTAAATCCTCCTCTCCAAAAAAATGCTATGCACTCCAAAACTGCTGGATACTGATCAGCATGTAGGAAATTTCTAAATTTCCGTAACACAAAAGTTGATTGAAAAGACTATCAAAGACAAGGGGGTATCTTTTTTAAAAAAAAAGAGTATGCTTGAAACTTAAAGGGCAAAAAGGACATTATAAGGGATGGAAAAAACTCTTTGCAGTTTTTCTAGTCATTAGACCAACAAACAGATGGACTTTTTAGTGTTCTGGTCCAAAATATAACTAAGCAGCATAATCAATGAAATCTAAGAATTTACAGATACTTGGGCTCTTCATGCCTATGAGGTTAGATTCTAATTTTTAATAATATCAAGTAATGAATGAAATAACAATGATCTAATTTTCTCTTACCAAAATTAGCTAAAAAGTTGTTATAAAAAACATGTATTAGATAAACATAAGAACATTAGCAAAGTTTGCATCTTCAGAAAGCTGTATTTCCATGATTGTAAGGGTTTTCTATTATACAGTTTATCATATGAAAAATTTTCAATTTGCCAAGCCCTGTACATCATGAATACAGATGAACAGACACAATGGGTTAATGAGGCAAATCACCCTGAAACTGATAGAATTAACAACACCTGTAAGCTCAAATTTTCAGTGATACTGAATTTAAGAGATATCACAATAATCATGCAAAATTTATTTAGATCCTTTGAGAATAATAAAATCTAAGAAGGTAAAATATACGTACAGTTTTACATTAGAAGAATTACAAGCTCACTTTAATGCATCTCGAAATCAGTGTCTCACAGTGAATTGTAGTTTTCCCAATATATATGATTGGAAAAATAGTTCTTATGGATCTTCTGAAACTACAGTTGATGAGACAAATAGTTATTCATTTATATATGGAGTTAAATCTTCTAAATGATTAAACCCCTGCATGAAATATGCAGGGACTGTAATGTTTAAGCAGTGTGCTTTGCTTGGGTCAGTAAAAGATAAAATTACTTTTAGAAAGCCAAGTTTTGCAAAATCATTATTAAAGTTGAATGCAGAGGTACAATGTCATTGTCATTACAAGAATTTGTTTCAAAATGGTAGCTCTGAGGTCAAGAGAGTGGGAGCTTCAGACCTTGCTCTCTTTTAAATCCTCTCAGATTTGCATGAAATCAGGGCATATAAATTAACATCTCTTGCTTTGAGTTGCACACCTATATGTATGGATAGAAGACTCCTGCCCTGAAGGGTTTTACAGCACAAGTCATTCATGTGCAATATTATGGGGGGAAGGAAGAATGTTTCATATGGGGAAAGTGCTTTGTGTTGAAGCACTTTCATAAATGGATTATACTGTTATCCGCTTGAAAGTGGTCTTTGTTTCTAAGGTAATTTCATTTGGTATTCTAATCCTTTTAGGTGTTGATGTTTGCTTTGCCTTATTGAATCTGGAATAGGATTTTTGCATGCTTTGTTGATTTTTCTAGCCATTAAAACAGTCTGTGCCAGTGAACTGGCATAAAAATAGTGTTCTCCTGCCATGCTGTTCCCTGAGTGCTGCTGTGAAGCTCAGCAGACGCCTTCTGTAGTTTGCTTAAACTGCAGCTGCAGTTGCAAAAGCGTCTCCATGTGGAAAAGAGTTTTGGAAGTGGTTTCTGTAAGCAAGGGGTGCAAAGGTGATAAAACTGGCTGCTTGGCTTATTCACACTGATTCCAGGCAAAACAGGCTGATAAACTGGGTGTCCACAAAAGGACAATTGTTATTTATGCTCCTGATGTGAAATGTATGCAATTCATAATCAGGGAGGAGTGTGGATTTTGTACCTATTGCACAGATATTAGATAACTCTATTCATGTAGGTGACTGTCGTGGTTTCAGGCGTAAATCAATCTGCCTGCCCACTCACTCCTCCCAACCTTCTTCCCCCCAACTTCGGGGGGGGGGGGGAATGGGAAGAGGAACCGAAAGAATGCAACTCCCACGGGTTGAGATAAGGACCGTTCAGTAACTAAGGTATAACACAAATCACCACTGCCACCACCAATAACAACAATAACTAGGGAAAAACAAGGGAAGAGGACAGAGCTGCTCACCACTCAACAATTGAGCTGTGAACTAACTCCTTTCGGATTCCTGCCCCCAGAAGTAGAACTGGGCATGACGTACTGTGGTATGGAATACCTCCTTCGTCAGCCCGGGTCAGGTGCCCTGTCTCTCCTTCCACCCGGCTTCTTCCAGGCTTCCCTCCTCCCTAGCAGAGCATGAAACTTGGAAAGTCCTTGGTCAAACCAAAACATTCTAAGCCATAACTATAAACACTGGTGTTTTCAGCACTCTTCCCAAGCCGAAAATCCAAAACACAGTGCTACACCAGCTACTGCTTAAAGGGGAAAAATGGCTGCTGCTGCTGAACCCATGACAGTGACTTACCTGAAATTTTCTGAAGTTATTTCTAACCCATTTTTTTTTAATTTTTGTAATAACATGGACTGAAGTTGCAGAAGCCAAATCTTGAAACGCATTTGAGTGTTCACTTAAAGCATTAAGAAAGAAAGTGCTTTGTGACCACCAGGCAATCTTTAATGATGTATCTACAGAAAAAGCAGTACGATAAAAAAGAGTAAACATTAAAATCTTACAGTCTGCAAAATTATTTATCTTTCATTTGGAAAGGCTCCCACTTTATTAGTAGATGGCTAAGTAAAGTTTTAAACTTAATTACTTTGATAGCGAAAGTACAAGATCAACACTTGCAGCAGTAGGAAAGCTTTTTTAAAAAAAGATAATAAATAAATAAAAGCTGTAGTTTCCCAGAAGAAAAAGAGTTATGAATGGAAGTTGGATGGCACCATTCTGGTTTTATTCACCTAAGCTTGTTGTTATTCACTGAAGACAATTTGTGTTGTTTAGCAGTTTTGAGCACAATAGTCTTTTTAGGTAGCTTGATGCCCTTGGCCTTTAAAACATAGTGTTTGGAGAGTTTTGCTTGCCTCTCTGTCCAGAGCAAGATGTGTTAAGAATGTCCATTTGCAAGAGTTCAGTCCAGTACATAAGAAACTTCCCATATCCTTCCTGTTCCACAAACTGGATAGGAAGGAGCGAAAAGTAACCATAACCAGAGCATTTTCTGAATTGGCTTATGAAGGGTACATTAGTGAGCATGTTCTACTAGAATGCAAGGTAGATTCACAAATGTGTCCCTTTGTCACTCTAACATAGGAGATAGAAATTACTAGCACAGGGTGGATAATCTGAGTGGCTACATTTTTATTTTAAATAAAAAAAGTGGTGTATGTTGAGGGAGCAGGTGGGGATGTCAAATTAGAAGTTATAAATGCCAGGAAGTAGTCAGAACTTCTTTCTCCCAAGCAAAATCTAAGGATAACATCATTCATCCCCTGCCCTCTTCATGATATTCTGACGATGTGATGAATTAGATTGGCTGCTGCTAGGAATCCCTTTGTCTTGGAAGCTAATCATTGAAGGTGAGAAAGGGAATGGTGAAAATACAACTCCTTCAGGAGAGTATAATAAGCAAAACAAAGACGTAGTCCTTTCAATATTACAAAATATCACGTTGATGCTAGAAAGGAATGCTTAAAAAAATTATTATTACCTGGTACTGAACAATTTTATAGTCTTCCTTTGTCCAAAATGCTTGTCTCTGAACAACACTGTTTACTGTGGAAGCCATATGAATTTTTCTCAAATGCATTTGTCGTTCATATTAATTGAGGTATAGGAAGACTTTATCCTTTCACCATCCTGAGAAATACACACAGGAGTGTGGAAATAAGACCTGAAAAAAAAAAAAAAAAAAAGATTGACTTACCTTATGGAAAACTTTGATCTGAAAACTTAATGTAAATATCCTAAGCCTGAGAATTCTTACTCAGGAATCTGTCTTCTTTCTCAATAATAAAGCAGACTTCAGCTTCAAATTGCAACACTAACCAGTGAACAGTTTTCATACAGTAATACTCTAAATTTATACAAAAGTGTTAACTGATTTGTTACAGTTGAGTCAGAGTCAGATAATATCTACTTCAAAACTCCAAAATTCTTCTCTGGTATGCCTTTGTAATAAGTAGTACTATATATTAACACCTTCATTAGTGTTGTCTAGGAGAATATCTATTTCTAAGAGACTTTTATCACAAGTATACTGCTCTGCAAATGTAAGATTTATGTGCTTATTATTGAGATAGAAAAGTTCAATTTTTTCATCAGTCCATTTTATGAAGGAAGGCTGGAATTTCATTGTGTGAAACAGAAAAAAAAAAAAAAAGAAGAAAAAAATTTACTGCATAGACCATCTTAAATATGGGGCCCTACACCATAAATGAGTTATTCCCATTAAATTAATGGGAATTAATTCCAGCTTAAATAACTTATTCCCATTAGATTAAAGTATTCAGTAGCTCATTCACTGATGTTGTTAATCAGTAACATAGAAGAATGAACCCCTTGTTTACCAGCAATGGAGACCCTTTGAATGGAGACCCTTTTTTCCTAAAAATCTGAAAGTAAGTGGTATTCGTGATATTTTAATTCATAACCACTCTCTCCTCTTCACTTTCTGGATAAGTGACTAAAATGAACTAAATTCAGAACTCAGCTGCTGGCTTAGAAGGCAGATGCTATTTGATGACAGTGCTGGCTTGTTACCGATATCCCAGAAAAATCAACAATGCATTTTAGTAGTATCTATTTTAAAAAGAGGATGAAGCAGGAAAGCACAAAACCTCGATTCCCACAGTGAACTGACCAGCTGTGATACATAGTAAGTGATTTTTGCCTAGTCTTTAAGAGCTGAAAAATTCTTATTAGACAAGTGCTATCATAACACTAGCCCTCCATTTCTGTGCATTTTCTTGACTTTCATACTTTATTCTAATTGAATTTCAGCTTATTATAGCTATTATAAGGATCAATACTCCTTCACAGAGGCAGGATGAATAGGAATCAATCTGAACACTTCAGATCCTTTGTCAGGAATTGCTTCAAATAGCAGCCCCTTCTCTGCAGTAATCTGTGTGATTCTGTTAGCAGCATCAGTCACTGACAACAAGACACCTGAACTGTGTTTCTTTTTCTGTTCATCGGGATCTTTCATTGTTACAGAGACTGATATTCTTTCTTATATGGTTAGAAAAGATATATAATAGCTTTTATACCATTATATTTTAAACTCCAGACTTCATTAAAGCACTCTTCAGCTCCTTCAATTCCAGCCTTCTTGCTGCTTATGAATTATTCAGCATAGATTTTACTTGAGGTAAATAGTTTGATTTGAAGGTTTTTGTATCTGGATTTAGATGCAACAAGAAGTGTTAAACACTCAGAATTTTAAGTGAGGAGAGTTGCAGAAGCTTAGCTATTAAGATGGAAGACATTTGCCGTTAGTGTTCTGGGGCTGCACTGAGATCTCAGCACGGTGCTATTTGTCATTCTGAAGTAGGTAGGCATTATGATGCCTGGAGAATAAATCAGCCTTTACATGGTGTCGAGTCCTGAAGCACTTTGAACACTCTAATCCACTTCTGAGTTAACAGAACGTTTTTGTTTCTACAAGCTTTAAAGTTTCCCTTTATATTTAACCCTGTCATTATGTTATTAATCATCATCATTTTCTATAATTTTATATACCTCCCCAAATAGTTCCTAATGTTTGTCTTCAAATTTGTGGCGATGTCACTGGAATGAGCTTTAGCATCAATCATGCAGAAGAGGTACAGTTTCAGCAAAATTAATTTTATTAATTCTCCTCACATAAAGAGGAATACTGGCTTTTCCTACTAGCAGGCTGGGCAAGCTGGCCTTATTTGGCTTCTGTACCAAAAGATGCTCAATGTGCTTTGTCTAGTTTGCCCGCTTCTGTGTAGTATCATGTTTGTGTTACCTTATGGATAAAACTGAAATGGAAGAGTAGCAGTTTACCATGTGGCTAGTTTTACCATATGCCTGCAGTCCAGTAGTCAATATTAGCTCAGCACAGCAAAGCACACCTTTAAATGCTGATTACCTTCTTTCATCTGGGCAGCTAGCCAAAATACAAAGCATCAGTTGAGAAACTCTACATACTGTTGGGTATCAGTTCATTGAATCTCAGTTTCTGTTCTTGCACTGGCTAAATGTTTTAACCATCAGATAGCATTTTGTTTCTTGCATATTGCTACATATAGTGTTACAGAGACTTTAGTCAGAAGGTACAATTGTGCAGTTCGTTGACCTTACAGTGTTTTTCCAAGTGGAATTGTTAGCATTACTGAAGTCCATTCAAATCATTTTATTTTCCTGTCCGGCAGCACAGACTGCATTCACTGTTCAGCTTCTAATACGCAGTGATGGATTCGGTGTTATGAAACAGCCAGTTCCTCTCCACTGACAGTAACCCCAATTCAGCTGGATATGTTAATATCAATCAACTTACGTGCTATGCGCTAAAACCTCATGCTAGTGCAGTGGTTTTAGGACCTCTCTGCCATACCAGTCAGTCTGGGTAGAGGAAGAAGGGCTAGATTCACTCAATCCAAGCTATTACCACTCACTTTGGAGCAGTACAGGTTACACTATCAGTTGGTCAGCCTGTTGAATGGCAACTTCTTTAAAGGCAGGAGATCACTGAGGACAGTGTTGTTGGATTTGGTTATTTAATAAATTTATTTATTTTCTGTGTTTATGTAATGTATTTATTTAATACTGCTTCTTAACTTTCATAATGTGGAACATAAATGTTCCAGATCTAACTAATCTAAATGGTGTATCCCAAAGTTAAGTCACTGCTGGAAAGCTTCTTTTCCTATGCAGACACTTAAAGTTGTTTTCATAAAAGTGCTCATGCTTGGTAAGAAAGTATGATAGTTCAGCAGCAGAATGATCTCTAGTGTTAGCGGCAGCACATTGAAATTATATGACCTCTCATTAATCTGCACTTTGATAAGGTCCTGGAGTGACAGGATTAATGACATTCCACTGTAAATTATTCAAATTCCCTTCTGTGCACTGACTAGCTTTTTGGAGAAGCACACAAGTGATACTGAATCTTTTACAGCCTTAGAGAATAACTACAGTGTTCAAGAGACAGAAATTTGCTCATCTCTATTTTGGGTCATGTGAATCTGCCTAACAGTAGGCAGACTTTCCTTTTTTAATTTTCTGCGTGTGATTTTTACTTCTAAAAATATTCTATCCGTACACAGGCTGTTTTTCCCTATTTCCCCATCCTTTACATTTCAGTTTCTGGGTCCCTTACAGCATTCTGAGAGCTGAGTACCTGGACTAGCTTAGTGACATTTACTTCATTTGGTCCACAAGGCTTTCCTGGCTGCTTATGTTTCCCTTGGGCCACGTCAGCCTCATCGAATCTTTTTTTTCCTCCTGGCTCCTTTCTGTCAGCACGCGTTCTTCTGAGTGTTGTCTATTCAGCCATATCTTATCCCATGCAGTGCTTTCAATTCTTGTTACCAGCATTACCTTCTCTGTAAGGTTTATAAACCCTGCTCCTGGTGGAGCAAAACTATGTGGATTTCATGGCCAGGACAACCTTTCTTTATGGAAAAGAGAAATGATTATGTCCTGCTGACATTTTAAGATCTCTTCAGAAATTCATGTACTTGAATGTCAGAGGGACTATTTATATTTCTGGTACAGCCCCATATAACAGCTCATGGAATTACTTTCTCAGTCATTCCTCTATGCAGCCAAGTAAGCTGTGATTAAAAGGTATCCTAGATCAATTTACAGGAAACAGCACATCTAGCAGTGGAGAGTTTTCCACATCCTTTAACCTTCATTGATGAAGTGTTTATCAAGTGTCCAGCTAGAACCTGACTCGTACTTATGACTTTCATAGCTGTTTCTTAGACATAATGAAAGTAGTCTAATCTAGTTTCAAGTAGCACTCTTCTGTATACTAGTGGTTACCATATTCACATCACTTGGAAATTTTTTGTCAGGTCAAAATCAAATACTTATACATAGCAAGCTAACTCTAATTCCTTTCAAATTTTCCATTTTTTAAGCATAAAAATTGAATATAGTAGAGACCATTGTCTCAGTGCTGTACACAGACTCATACTGCCTGAAAAATTTCTGTTCTCTATATTGAGGAATCATGTTAGCTGCTGTTGCAGCAGCTTTCTGTTGAGACAATGTTCACTAGAGGGAAGCTCAAGTAAAGCCAATTGGAAATACTGTTAGAAGTAAAACTTCCTGCAGTGGACTGCAGGGCTGGGCAACATCCCACTGGTCGACCTCCCTGGTTAAGGGCTGTACCATACCCAAGTCCTACTGATAATTTATACTAATAGGAGTCATCCTTTAATTTGGTTGTGTATGGTCCTAAGGCTGCTGTGCTGTTCTGGGTGTGAATGTCACTGCATAAAAAGGAATGGCTCTCCAGGCTCCCCAGGGACTCTATCACACCTCATCTCAGGGCATCTCTGCACCAGAGTGTAGTAAACATTATGGAGTAATCCTGTGCTGAGTTGTATTTTCATATACATCATGTAAGCTGCCTAGGCTGCTTCTCAGCAGTTTGCAAAGCACTGCTATCCCTTTTTCCAGTCCATAGTAGGGTGACATTGATGAACAGGTTCACGATCTTTATCTCTACTCTTCTCCTTCCCACAGTGTCTAGACTCTTAATAGTTAAAAGAGCTCAGTTTTTTATTTTTAATGGTACTTTTCTACTGGAAATAGTGATCAGATATTTTCATTCAACAAAAAAAAAAAAAAACACTTTAGAATTAACTGTTTATGCATCTAGAAGTTAATGGTAGGTTTGATATACTAATGCCATTGGAGGGCTCATTGTTTTGCAGCCCACAGGAATATTGCTGTTTGCTTAGCTTATACTTCTCAAATTACATTAGCCTGTTCTAACAACACAAAAACAGATTTCAGGGACTTTGCTTAAAATCTTTTACAGCAGTTTGCCTTTGAACCTGCTACAAAATTGTAATGGCTTTTCATTTTGATTTGCTGGCAAGAAACAAGTTGACTGCCCTTTCTTTGGAAAACTTAAAGGCTGAGCAGAAAATTATTTTGCTGACACACCAAATGTTTTTTGTGACTTAACTGATTTTGTTCTATAATAAAAGCTGATTGGTATAATGAAAGAATGTTTTATGTAAGCATCACACTACTGTAGTCCCCCAGCCTTCACTGAGACACTCAGGCCACACTTGAATCAACAGATTCCACATGGTACATACTATAGAACAGAAAGTTCAGAGAAGAAAATGTCCACCTCCAATTATCTCTTTCAATTTCTTTATATGTCCAAATTAGGTAACATGCTGTTCCCTTCTACGCTGTCTGAAATGTATGTATGTGTACATGTTTATGTAAAGATGCATATACATTCACATATAACCATGTATATGTATGAATATATGTATTACTTGCATGCTTTCATTTTATTTTCAGGAGTCTAGTTTCTATTTGGCTGGGGAGCCGTGGCTGCTATCTCAATGTTAACTTAGTATTGCCCAAAAGACATCACGGTCCAAACTGAAATCTCTTTTCTTCTTTCTATTCCCCAAATGTATGATGAAGTCCTCTAAGGCAGAAGGCCTGAGAGCTGCTAGCATGTTAGTGCCTGGTAGTTTCTAAGCAAACTTTCTGAGAAGATAAAAAAAAAAAGGCACTGTTTTACTTCCCTGAGTATGGCAGGAGAGGAGGGAGCCATTGCACAAACTATTGCTGGTTTCTTACTGATATTCCAGAAATCACAGCTGGTTTTTATTGCCAGTTCTGTCCCAACTAATATAAGCTGAAGTTAAAGATAGATGCTTCAATAAGTGCCTATTCACTAATAACTTCTACCTGTGCAGTTTAAGATTGCTATTCATTTTTTTAATTTAGACAGTCCTCTTTTTTTCTACAACCTTCTTTGTCTTCTGGTACTGAAGCATTCAAATCTAAGAACTCATACTCCTATATGCCATAACTGAGTTTAAATGTTAATTTTTCCAATTTCCTGAAATGTATGATTAACAAAATTTTCATACCTTAAGTAATAATAATATCTTTTCTGCACTTGAATGGCAGAAACTGGATGAGCTTTTTTTATTTCCAGTGATGGAAGCTACCCTTCTTGCTTAAATACTACCCACTCCACTCCCATATTTCCTTTATCAATCTGATGAAATTCCACTGAAATCCCCACATAGATCTATGGAACATTCCCATTGTCTGATGCTGTTAACCACAGAGGTGCCTGACACTTCTCTAACTCATTATTCTTAGTTCCTTTTTTGCTTGAAATTACTTTAATTATTAGATCCTTTTTGTGTTTTTTTCCCTAAATTATTATTAAAAATAATTTCTATGTACTTTGTCAACTTAGAAACATAGAAATAGAAGGATCTCTTGGCTACCAAGTCTAGTTTCTTGCTGCTGCCATAAGAACCAGTTCTTATAACACTCTTAGTGAACAAAGCTGCTAAAATCAGTGTTTTCTGTTCAGGAAGTTTTAATTTATTCAGGATTCTAGTCATGCAGGGGACTGAATTTCTTTTGTCCATGTATATTGTCTTTTGCAGTCTTTCCCGACTGCAGCTGGTTTCTAGCTTCATGGAGGAAGGGAAAAATGAGTTTAGAAAGGTTTCTTGATGCAGGATTGTAAATCCTACAAATTTATCAAGAAAAAAAACATAGAAGAGACTGGCTTTCATAAACTTACTTATTCCTGCCACCTGTTGTGATGGGCCAGATACCACTCTTCCAATTTCACCCTTTCTAGGGGACAGAGCAGTCCCAACAGCAGATTCGTTTGGGTTTCATGCTGGTCACACACAGTAGAAGGCTCCTTTAAATAGGGCTGGCAGAAGTCCATACTGTCCCTCACTGTGGGAGGAATTAACTCTATTATATAGATAACCAAGCTCATAGAAATGAGGTATGGGTACCATTACATGCCCCTGCAACATTTGTTTAATTGCTAAAGCACTTGTTTGTGCACTGCTTTGCTGGAGGAAAAGGTTTAAACTATAAACCAATGATCTATCAGGTATAAACCTGCAATCTTGGGGGAATCATTACGGGGCTCAGATCAGAAGAATTTAAGAAACTTGTCATATGTCAAATGTCTGAGACCTAAGCTTTACCTTGCAGTTAACTATAAGGCAGTTTTATGGGCTGTCGGTATGGAGAGTATTTACATATTTTTATCAGCCAGTAATAGGGGTTTTTATCATTTGTGTTTTCTGTCTTCTTGAATTACATTATATCATTTTGCAGCATTGTCATGTTAACAGACATTGCAATGTTACCTCAAAGCATCTGATTTACTTTCTTGTACTTGTTTGGTAGAATAATGAAATTAACGAATTGTGTTCAAGCCAGTGGCAGATTTGATGCTTTTTAGGTGGCAGACACATCAACAAAAAATGTTATGGTATATGTGTGTATGCAAATATGTATAATGCAATGGATGTTTAAAAGATCAATATTGTACAAAAAAAGGAATAGCATATGCTATTCATTATCAAGTTTAACTAATGAAGAGCAAGTGCTGTATATAGGCAAAGATGAAAAATGATCAATACCTGGTAGCTTTCTCTAATATGTTTCTTTCCAAGCTAGTCTCATTTGCCACATGCCTATTTCTACATATGTGGCTATATCCAGTGAAACCACCCCTGAAGACTACTGCTCAGTTTTATTAAATTCAAATATGTTATTTGTTGTACATCACGATACTTGCTTTTCACAATTATTTCTGGAGACAAGTAACAGAAAGTTGCAAGGTCCTTTCAAGTTAATGGCTATTTTTTATCATTCTGCAGAACAAATTTTAGTAGGTTTTATGAAGTTTTAAGGGAGATTGAAACCACTGTACCCTAGATAAGAACCGTCTCTAGTTGAAGCCTTATAAACTTAAATATAAAAAGATATTAATCCTTGCAAATGTGTGCCAAACTTGTGTCTTAAATTTTGTGTGTGCAAAATATAATAGCGTGTGTATTTGTAAGGAGGTTCATTGGTCTGCCTTACTTTTATTTGACTAACCACATAATCTTAATTGGTACAAGGTAAACTGAATAAATTTACTGCTTTGTGATTTCTGATAAACCTTTGTGGAGCATAAGCTGCTGTACTCATGAGACCTGGCCCCTATTATGTGGAAGCTGTATCTGCATTAGCATAAGCTGTTGTTTAAGGCTGAATGTTCTTTATTAGTAGTATGTTATGTCTACTCTGTTTTACCTTTCACGTACTTAGATGCCAAAATTAAAAAGTGTAAAAAGTGGCATACTTTGTGTCCCCTTGAGCTTGTTAGAATAATTAAAGTTTTTTAAGTAAATTCAAGCTTCTGGAAAATAAAACATGATCTTAAGTCTAAAGGAATTGTCTAAATTATGATTGTGAGGGTTTTTTTTTGTTTGTTTGTTTGGTTTTTTTTATTTAAGTCTATTATATGATTTATTGTTTTCTTTTTAATACTGGCTGCTCTAGGGAAAGTTGATGGAGAAGTTACTTCTACTGGGAATCTACTCCTTGCCATACAAATGGTATACATTTCTTCCAGTACTCTTCAGGTATTAGACCTGAAATCTGTGAGTCTTCGAGGTTTAAGTAGAAAATACCATTTTCAAGCTGTCTAAAGACAGCTATTAATGATCTTTGGAATGAAGAAGGTGGTATGATCACTTATAGAGGAGGGCAAAATATGAGAATATCTGTTTTAAATTATGGTATGCTCTGTTTTATAATCTGTTTTTTTAAAACTCATCTGAGGATCCCAAGCTGCTTGTTGAAGCTCCAGCACACTTCTGAAACATCCAAATAATTTTCTGTGTTAGTCTGTCATTCAAGTATTGATTGTATCTCCCTCCTAACTGAAATCTAATTTGCTCACAGTCCAAGGTCTTATAGCTGTGGGCTATTTCTTCCAATATCTTGTAATATTCCTGCTTGTTTTTAAACCTACCTGCACCTATTTCCCATTTTAGGTTAGATGACCTTGGACCATCACACTGTAAGCTGTTAAAATAAATAGTCCTTTGACTTGCACAGTGACTTTCTCTGAACTTTGAGCACTGATGATATGCCACTTTGCTCAGCGTGACTTTCTTTGACTGTAGGTTTCAATTGGCAGAAACGAGCTTTAAAAATACAATACAGACTTTCTTCAATCAAAAAAAAAAAAAATCTACATACACAGATCTAGTTCTGAAATTTTTTACCATATTTTTTCTCCTTCACTCACGGAACTTTTACTAGAGAAAGTAACACTCCAGAAATAGCAGTAGTAAGTATTGGCATAAATTGTTGAATAGGGGCAAATGAATGATCCCAGATGTTCCTTACAGTTGGATATCTCAAAACTCATTCAAACACATTTGGGAGGTAAAATGGCAACTGGACAATACTATCACATCTAACCGAGGCTTTTCTGGTTCTTTAAGCATCTTGCTGTGCTTTAAGAAAAAACCCACACATGCATTGGGCTGTTTCTGTTAGCAGAAATAAACCTCTGCTACCTGGAAGCCACTTGGACCTTATGGCTTTTGTGAGCTCTCTGACACAGAATCATGGAATCATAGAATAGTTAGGGTTGGAAAGGACCTTAAGATCATCTAGTTCCAACCCCTCTGCCGTGGGGAGGGACACCTCCCTCTGGAAATTGGAAATGAGCTGTCTGCTATCAAAGCTTCTGACTGAAGTGCTGCAGCTATAGTCCCAGCCTCTAGTCCTGCATGCATGGATTTGGAAAAGGAGAACAAGTGCTTCTCAGTAAGGTCAGACCTGAACTGTATAGGAGGGACTTATACAGAAACAGCCATTTTTGGATCTGTGTGAATGACCTTTTCTCGTGTCACAGTATGATCTTTCAGAAACAGGCTGTTCTGTACACAAAACTACTTCCCCCAGACTGCTCATCATTGCAGTGGAGAAAGTAAACATTTAGGTGACTGACACAGAGAAATTAGTCTTTAAATGGCACAGGCTCAGAAAATAAGCAAATAAATCTAAATAGTAGATGGTTTTTGTAATTGTAGGATTTTATACTTTTTCTGTGTGTGTGCGTGAGTTTTGGGTTTTTTTGCACATGTGTGTTTTTTACTCATTCACCATGCCCCTATAGCTCATTCCGAGGAAACTGACTGAGTACAACATTAGTGCAATTCTTCATACTTTGGTGGTCACAAAGGTTAGATGAAATTAAATATCATGCTTAAACATTTGTATAAGACATTGCTGGTTAATGACATTTTAACCAGTAAGTTATTAGCAGCCGTTGTTTTGGATGACCCCTCCCATAACCTGAACACATAATCATTAGGAAAACAGAACTTAATTATTCACCTATTAATCACAGATTTTTAGGTAGAGTCAGCTATTAGGAGGCCAAAGCCTATGAAGAATTGCTCATACTGTTGCTTGGACGTCAGTAGTAAAAATGTCATAGTTCAAGTGCATGCAAGTATGTGCAGGTCAGAGAATGGTTGACCAGAGTATACTCTTCAGGAAAGCGGGCTTTCAGAACAGGTACAGGGAAAATAGGACAGGGCATGTTCCTTTTTCTACACTGCAAAAAATGGAATACTTGCTTAAATATCCTTGTCAAGGGCATCATCTATGCTTTGGTTTGTTTATCTTTCAGACTGAGTCAGGAAGTAAATTGTGACTGATATTTTCTTATGTACAGATTGATAGCTTCTATTGATTTCTGTATCTGTCCTTGTGGCAATGCATGTTTGCACATTTTAGATCATGAAGTCCTGTTCAACTAGAAATTATTGGGGGTTTTTTCTGGTGTTTGGTTTTTTGCTTTTGTTTGGTTGTGGTTTTTTTTGTTTAGACTTTTGTACCTTAATCAAGCAGTCTTCTATTATGTGAATGGGTATTTCAAGAACAGCAGATATTTTAGGAAGCGCATAACTCTGTAATCACTTTCAAAGTATTTGCTAAAAGTATAATGCAGTGCAAAACCAATAGCCATCATCACCATCATAAAACACAATACATTGAAGAAGGTTTTTCATCCATACAGACTGATAAACTAGAAGCTATAGCTGCTGTTCTGCTTTGTTACCTTGATAGTCTTGTCTATGTTGTATAGTTCACAAAGAGGTTAATGCAGTCATTTCTTCCTCCAAATGAATAGAAACTGGCGAAAGTTTGACTTTGGGGTTTGCTTTCTTAGCATGCTAAAAAAGTAATTCTAGATACCTGTGGTCACTGCTGCATTTTTACCTCTTTAGAGGAATTTAAAAAATCCCCACCTCTTGCATGAAAAATACTATGATACATACAAATGTCCTGATTGATCTCACTTAGGTCTTCGACCTGACCTTACTGAATTCATGTTCATTAAAAAGAGAAAATAAAAAAACTTGAAAACTTTAAGGTCTATTAAACTAGACCAGCCTAATAAGGTTGTGTGTAGATTACAGAAGATTGAAAAGCACAGCTATTGAGAAGGTAAAATCACTGCCAGTCCAACTCCTGCCTATGGCAAATTTTCAAATAAAATCTCTATTTTATTGTTATAACCTGTACTAACAGAAAAGGGGAAAGATATAGTTTCTCATAGCTTAAAGGAAACCTTGTGTATTGTCACAGACCCCCCATGGAAAAGAGAATTAGCAACCTATTCATACAAAAAAGATAAAAGCATAAGAATAGAAGCATAAGAAAAATCAATTATCCTATGCCAAGTAAATTATTAATTTCTTGATAATTTACTGCTTTTTATTTAAAACCAAATGTCTTCCTGTTCATCAAGCATAACTGAGAAAATCTGTTACTGCAAAATGGTTCTAGGAAATTGTTTACTTCTTCAGGGATCCAAGTGCTCTTGCACAAAGGGGGGAAAAAAAAAAAAAAAGAAAGAGAAATTAAAAAACACAGTAGTTAGATGTCAAACTGTGCCAAGAAAGAAGGAGAAGCTGAATTTCAGCATAAATCTGTCTTGCATGCCTTCTGTGTAATGTCTGGACCAGAAATGTAAGGAATAAATTGGATTTCCCAAGCGCTTTGCACTTCTATCTGCTGCTCTCAAACCAAAAAAAGAAGTATGATGGAATAAAAGTTTCATCCTAAAATACTTTCAAGAGGTTGTATATTTTTCTCCATGCTACAAGATTAATTGCATAAATATTTATGCTATATATTTATTCAGACTCTAGGAATACAAAGAGCATGACTAGTCTCAGCCTTCCTATGCAGTACAGAGTAGAAAGAAACACATGTAATGGTATTAACAAATTACCTAATATCCACACAGTCAGTATAACTAATGCCTTAGGTATTTTTATTTCCTATTTCTATGATTAGCCAGTTCTAGAGCAGGAGGAGAGAAATTAATATCAAAACCAGCTCTTATGTTTATATCTTCATTTTATTTATCCTAAATAAGTTCAGTATATTTGGAGGATGATTGCTACTAAGCAGAAAATGTCAAGGGTTTTAGAAAGGTACTCTTGGAAAAGTCTCACCCTTTGAATAATAATTTATAGTCAGCATGGGTGTTACTAAAACAGAATCACACAGAATCAGAGAACAGTGAGGCTGGAAGGTACCACCGGGGGCTATCTAGTCCAACCTCCCTGCTCAATCAGTCACCTACAGCATAGTGCTCAGGATTGTGTCCAGACAGCTCTTGAATTTCTCCAGGGAAGGAGACTCCACAGCTACCCTGGGCAATCTATTCCAATGTTCAGTCACCCTACCAGTAAAGTTCTTCCTCATGTTCAGGTGGAACTTCCAGTGCTTTAGTTTATGCCCGTTGCCTCTTGTCTTCTTGCTTGTCACCACTGAGAAGAGTCTGGCCCCATCCTTGTGACCCCTTCTCTTCAGATAGTTATACATATCGATCAGATCTCCCAAGTCTTCTCCAGGCTGAACAGGCCCAGTTCAAAACAATCATAAGAGAGGTGAATATTCCTTGCACAGAAGGAATAACAACAGAGGACCTTGAGCTTAAATTGTCATCAAGTCATGGTATTTATTAGAGGAAGTATTTAACTTTATCTAAGACAGAGAATGAAAAGATGTTACTATGTTTTGATGTTTTTCTCACTTCATGGGAGAGAAGGGAGATAAGGGAGAAAAAGAGGGAAAATAAATAAATGAAGAAAACACAACCTTCTTTTTCACTGCTTAATGATGTGACACTTGGGGCTTGGACAAAATGACCTCAAAAGGCCCTTTCCACCCTCCGCCATTCTGTGACTTTCAGTTTAAAACTAAAAGGAGAAAATGAGATTCATAATTTTTATTTTATATAACACTTTCTTTTAAACTGATTTTTTTTTCCTTCACAATATATTGGTCTGATCAAGAAGGATTCCAAGTTAAAGACATGGCACAGTTTTAGGGATACTTAAAATATTTCCAACTAGAGTATTTTCTGGAACTACTCAGTTAAATGGAAATACAAGCAGCCTACCATAATGATTTATTTTCATATGTTTCAGAAATGAGCTATTAGCTAATCTTGGCCACTAGCGTAGACAAGCCAATCTAAATCAATACAGCAATTTAACTAGAACACTGAAATACAGAAGCAAAGTGAGAACTGATATCCTTCAGATTAGTTTACTTTTTGGATGCATTTAACTTCTTCTCTCCTGACTATGATAAATTGTAACACAGAGATGTTTATTTTCAAGGTTTTTAAGATGGCAATGAAATAAACCAAGTATATTTTAGTGCAGTGTGAGGGCATAGAGCTCATAGTTATGTTCTGCCTAAATTTTCACCTTCTGTCATATATAAAAATAGGAGCAAGAAGATATACAATGAACTAAGTTATTCTTGTGGGGATTAGAAGAGTCTCATTTCCAAGTCATAGAATCATAGAATAGTTAGGGTTGAAAAGGACCTTACAGACTTTATTTTTCCTCTGAGTCAGCAAATAATGCAAGCTGGCTATTGTGGGGACTTTATGCACATGTGTTGATATCATTTAATAAACAATATTATGTGGAAAGGAAGCTAGCAGCTGTCCTTTTTTAACTTCTATCCATAAAGCTGCCACATCACTGAATCTGACAAAGTGAAACTCTAGCTTTCAGCTTGGGTATAACACTGTTGCCAAACTTCATAAAGATATTTTATGGCCTGTTGAAATGATAAGATGCTAGACTTCATGAAAAATGAAGTCTCTAAATGGGGTTGAGCTATATCATTTGAGGAGTCTAAAAAAATATCACTGAGTCACAGCTATTAATGACAGCACTGTGGAGAAATTTCGCCCTGCTTATGACACAGATCCGTTATAAAATATCCAAGCACGCAGTGCCACTAATGATGAACAATTTTCACCCAGACACTGAATGATGGTACCTAGGTCCAGGGTGCTCAGGTCATTCAAGCTTCTTCTGTACGGTAAAAAGAGTAGTGGCAAGGGCTTTCTCAGTGCTGTGGTCTGTGTGCCAGACAGGGTATAAGATATGGTTATCCATTAGCACAAATTCACTGAAGCTGGAACTGCTGTAATCCCACACTTTCTGCTGCTCCCGCTCAGACATTTCAGGTCTTTTTTGCTTGTACAGATGCTATTTTGCATCATCAAGCAATGAGCTGCTTCTGAAAGATATGATCAAAAGTTCAAATCATCTTTTCCTTGAATTAGCTTCTGAAATTTCCTTGTATGCAACCACATGAGTATCAGCATTTCACAAGGGAAGGGGTAAGAATGCGCATTTGGGAAGGCTGC
>JASSUY010047295.1:0-7500 GCA_032466535.1 Forpus xanthops
GAGGACACCAGAACTGCACACAGTACTCCAAGTGAGATCTCACAAGAGCAGAGTAGAAGGGCAGGATCACCTCCCTCATTCTGCTGGTCACACTCCTTTTGATGCAGCCCTGGGAAGAATACAGGGAAGCTAGGGACCAGGTTAGGAAAGCTAAGCCCCAGTTAGTATTAATCTTGGCTAAGGATGTGAAAGATAACAAGAAGAGATTCTATAGAATCATAGAATAGTTAGGGTTGGAAAGGACATTAAGATCATCTAGTTCCAACCCCACTACTATGGGCAGGGACACCTCCCACTAAACCATGCCACCCAAGACTATGTCCAGCCCGACCTTGAACACTGCCAGGAATGGAGCATTCACAACTTCCCTGGGCAACCCATTCCAGTACCTGCCTACCCTTACAGTAAAGAATTTCCTCCTCAGATCCATCTAAGCTTAGAATCAGTTGCAAATAAAAGACACACTAGGGACAATGTGGGCCCCTTCTTGAAGCTACTGGGAGAACTGGCTACCCTAGATTTGGAGAAGGCTGAGGTTCTTAATGGCTTCTTTGCCTCGGTCTTCACCGGCAAATGCTCTGACCACACCACCCAAGTCTTAGAAGGCAGACACAAGGACAGTGCGAATGAAGACCCTAAGGCCCACTGTAGGAGAGGATTGGTTTCAAGACCATCTTAGGAATCTGAATGTATACAAGTCCATGGGACCTGGTGAAATCCACCCATGGGTCCTAAAGGAGCTCGTGAATGAAGTTGCTAAGTCACTGTCCATCATACTTGAAAATCATGGCAGTCAGGTGAAGTTCCCAATGACTGGAAAAAGGGAACTATAACCCCCATTTTCAAGAAGAGGAAAATGGATGAGCCAGGGAACTACACACCAGTCAGCCTCACCTCTGTGCCTTAAAAAAATCCTGGAGCAAATTCTCCTGGAAGGCATGCTAAGGCACATGAAAAACAAGGTGGTTGGTGACAGCCAGCATGGCTTCATTAAGGGGAAATCCTGCCTGACCAATCTGGTGGGCTTCTATGCTGGGGCTATGGAACTGATGGACGGGGTAGAGCAGTTGAATTCATCTATCTGGACTTGCGCAAAGTGTTTGACACTGTCTCACATGACATCCTTGTCTTTAACTTGGAGTAACATCAATTTGACAGGTGGACCACTCGGTGGATAAAGAACTGGCTGGATGGCTGCATGCAAGGAGTAGTGTTCAGTGGCTCAATGTCTAGCTGGAGACCGGTAATGAGTGGTGTCCCTCAGGGATAGGTGTTGGGGCTGGTCTTGTTCAACATCTTTTTTTTGGCAACATGGACAGTGTGATTGAGTGTGCCCTCAGCGAGTTTGCCGATGACAGTGAGCTTTATGGTTCGGTTGATACATTGGAGGGAAGGAATGCCATCCGTAGGGACATTGACATGCTTGTGAGGTGGGCTGATGTCAACCTCATGAAGTTTAACCATGTCAAGTGCAAGGTCCTCCACCTGGGTCGGAGCAATCCCAGGCACAGCTACAGGTTGGGCAGAGAAGAGATTCAGAGCAGCCCTGAGGAGAAGGACTTGGGGATGTTAGTTAATGAAAAAATGAACATGAGCCAGCAGTGTGTGATATAAGGAAGCTGAGGCTTATTGCCTGCAGTATTTGTAGTTTTGGAAAAACTGCTGCCTTACAGTGGGTAATAACAACACGATGAGCTGAGAGGCTTTCAGCTGTTTTGCCCATTGCAGTGTGTGCCAGGGTACTTCAAGAGTGCACTCTGTGCTTTCTAAAAAAAACCTGTAGATTTGCATCATCTCTAGGTCGCACTTCTTATTTTCATAGTAAGCTTAGGCATCGATTTAGACTAAAACCAGAGACTGAGAAAACAGAATTCAGTATTTCCATAGTCTTGAACAAAAAAAGTCATTGGCAGGTGACATAGAAAGATAGTGAAAGGACAGAGACTCTCACCTGTGTCTAATGAAGGAGGTGACATTTCAGTAAATGGAAAGTATTTAAATATATGCTGTGTGTTGGCAGTTTCCCAAGGCTGATGATGGAAGTGTGTTTGGGAAAAGGAACAGTGTAATGAAGAAACCCCTGCTTTGATCTGTACCATGACAGTGGGAACATGGGCTGGCTACAAGCCTGGTGGGAATCACCAAGCTAGCAGAAACATTCAAAGGATACCAGCTGCTGAAACCATGGATAGTTTTCAGATCTCTTCCTGGGAGATGTAAAACTATACTTACCCCCAATCATTTGCAAGATTTCTGTATTCATTTCAGGATATCTATGTGTTAATGGAATTACTGGTGTGAATGTTCTGTTGTTTAAGAGCAACATGTGGTACACAGGATGTTTTTTCTGCCACTATCACCCAGGAACCCTGCGGCTTTTCAAATGAACCATGCAAGTTGATTGCTCTTGCCTAACCTAAGACATTTGACCTTTTATACCTCAGTTAGAAGCAGTTGATCTAATCTGTGTCTGTGGTAGAAAAGAGAGACACACAAAAGCAGTTCTGGTTTTACATGAACTGGATTAGTCCATGGGTTTGCACATTGTTTTCTGTTGCCTGTAGGAAGTGCCAGGGGCAAGTAGACATATTAGTAAGGGGCTTAAAGTGATGTGGTACAAACTTTGTCTAAGAGTCACTGGTTTATGGTAAGATACTATGAAATTATTAAAGATGATATTCTAATGAGGTCTTTATCAGGCTCGAGGAAATGGTATCACATCATAGATTGCTTCATGATGCGATACTGTTATATATTCATCTGAGATGAGAGCTGGTATGGGACAAAGAGGAAGGTTGTGCTGTGACAAATTCCTCCCATGTTATAGTTTACTTTTCCCATTGGATCTCATTGTACTTTTTCAGTTCTTCTGATCTCCATAAGTATTTTTCTCTATTAGATGACACAACATTTCCTTATTAAAGTTAACCAAATGATTGAGTTATTGTTCTGTTACTCACTTTCTATATTATTTATTACTGAAAAGACAAAAAAGTATTAAAGCTAGTAAGAGTACCATCTCTTATAAAACTATCATATGATGCTATATAGTGTAAGAATGGCAGCAGAAAATTCAGTATGTACAGTGGAACAGGTCTGACTACAGCCCTCAAACACTGCATTTATAATACAATGAGTTGTTTATATGAACAAGCAGCAAGATGGGTAGCAAAACAAAATCAGGCATATGGAAATGTCTATTCTGTATGAGCATGTGTCTGTATTTTATATAGAAGAGGAAAATTTGAAATCCTGTCATTCATATGACACAGCACAAACATGAGTTAGGGGCATGTATAGTTGCAAACCCTCTGCCAAACAGGTGTTTTTTGCAAACCCTACGCTAAACGTTGTACCTTGGGTCATTTATTTTCCTTTTAAAAAATCCTGTACCAGCTTCTTAACTCGGACTGTTTCTTACCAAAAAAGTTTGAAGTCCATGTAATAACTCTTTATGATCCATTAATGCATTTTCCTCACGTGCAAGAAACCCCACTTTTCCATGATACGCCCCAAACACACATACACAAAGCGCTGATAAGTTATTCTCAACTCCACAGCACTGTTTTTAAAAAAATGTAACTGTAAAAAAAAGAAAAGCTCTTTCAAAATTGGTAGATAAAGTTCAGATTTACGTGAACAGGTACAGAGACATTGCCTAGCCGGGCAAGTGTTTTGTTGCTGTAGTTCTGGCCTCCCTTCATGGTGCTTGTCACTGTTCTCTTGCATTGTTTTAATCTGTGGCTGTTGCCAAAGCTGCATGGGGAACACTAATGTTAATAGTCACAAATGAGTCAGTGATTGCATTGCCTCCTTATTCTCTTTACAGCCAGCTTTGCACAACTAACGACCTCACAGTACACAAGAGTCATTTTTTTTTTGTAGTGGAGAGCTGGAAAGCAGTTTGCTACCCCTTCTTCAGGCTCCAAAAAGCAGGCAGATAGTCTGCAAACCTGCATTTCATGATCGATGATATGACCACCTTTTATCACAAACAGATCAAAAAAAACTAGGAGTGAATAGATAAGGGATTTGATTCAACCACCAGACAGGACAGTAGGTGGATTGGACTAATCCCAACACTTCTTGGAAACATAAGAAGTGTCGGTGTCAGCTGCTCCGTGGCCAAATGATAGGCTTGTTAAATTTGTCTGGGATCCATCCATTTTATCCAGAGGTACAAACAACTATCAGTTCACACTCATGGATTCATGATGAATGTACATAAAGCTATAGAGTATTTGTCAGTGTTGGCAGGGTAAAGAGGGAACTTCCCTACTAAAGGCTACTTTGGCTGAGATAAAAAAGTGCTTGTTTTATCTCTACCTCAACTATATCCCCAAGCTATGCTGCTAATATGCTTCAGTACTCACATCTGCAGCTGCTGTGGCTCCCAAGATTCAGTGGAGAGGAAGTGGAATTTGGATTGGAAATCTTGGTTATGTTATACAGGTCCTGGGCAAAGTGGCAGTGATATCCAAATCTTGGTTATCCAGGTCTCTTTACCTTTGTATCTGTAACTGTCCTTTACTGGAGTTCTCATGTCTTACATGCAAGGGTTAATGAAGAGTAACCTTAATTCAAAGGTTAATGAAGAGTAGCTCTGTACCCTGCATGCTGGCCACCGTATACGCCTAGAGTATGTTTATGTGAGCTGAAAATAAAAATTGTGGTCTGCCATTTGGACCGTACAAAGTTATCTTTATTTTGCTTTTGCTGACATCTGCATGCTGTTGGTTGAGGAGCAACAACAAAAACACAGCGAAGCTCAAGACCAGGAAAAACGTATTTTTAAATACCCATTTTTAGTAAATATTTTCTTAATATCAAATTGATCCCATGATAAGGCCCAGAACATACAGGCAAGCTAACAAGTAAATTTCAGGCTTTATGTTACATTGTGGCCAGATTTCCCCTGGGCCTGAACAGCCGCTGATGAAAGCTCTGGCTCCTATTATTATCAATAATCCAGTTTTCCTTACCATCATACAAGCAAAAATTGTTGTGTCTTTTCCATAATGTCATGGTTTAAACCCAGAATATGTAACTTGAAGCCCAGGGAAATGGTAAGGTCTCTGCTTCCTCTGGGGGAAGCTGCATTCTCCACCATGCAGCCCCCTAATATATCTAACACTTATAAAAGGGCAGCTGCAACAGTAACATTGAGCCCAAGTCTTTATTTATATCTGTTTCCACTGGGATTGTACTGTTGACTTCAATGGCCTTTACTGCACTGTGTTTACATGCATGTAAACAAGAGAAGAATTTGCCCAGAATGTATCACACTATATGCATGTAATCAGATTGTCAATATTGAACTTCTGTGCATCCGACAAAGTAGAGGTCAGAAAGGTTACCGTGTCTGTCCTTGTTCTGAGGAGTGCAGGAGACTACGACACCAGAGTACCACAGTGAATGACAAAACATCAGCCTACACAGATTTTAGTGTCTGGTGCTCATAGGTATGTGCTTAAGTAGGACTCTGGCTTGGAGTTGTCAGGCTTTGAAAAATCTTGCCACATAAATTCTTACAGCGCATGTTCAAATAATAACATTCTCCATAATTATGAAATAAACCCTGATTCAGTCTCCCATTTTTGGCAGCAGGTGAAATGCTTCAGTGTTTCTCCTTGGCTTGATGGTGAGAAGAGAGGAACACATTCCAGGATTTCAAATGTTCAAGATTTAATTGGGCTGAATTGCTTTCTGATTGAATTGCTTCTTGTATTTCTTATTTGAAAACTTATTTGGTAAAGTGGAGTTGCCTCCATTTCAAATACACAAGAAGAATCATTTCATACTCTTCTGCTTTAAGATGGAAGAAGGCAACAGAAGTGTGGTTCTGCTGAGCTAGGAAAGATATTTCTCTTGGCTAGGCTTTACTTCCTCTTAAAATAGAAACTCTTAGAGGGGATCAGTACAATTATCCAGTTCTTGAAGACCTACGAATACAGATGAGAGCTTTCAGCCTGTTGCACATTTTACAGGATAATGAAAATAATGCAAATGTAGAAAATGTTAAGGTGGTGGTAATTGAGTGTCTTGGGATGGGGCTTGATTTGGGCATGTGGGGAAGGAGTGTTTCAGCTGGTTGGATACATTCTATTGGAAATTTAGAGTATCAAATTAAATCACTTTAAACTACAATGTGCTGTTGCTAGGTTTGGTTTTTTTTTTAACCAGTAGAAACCTAAGTTGGCCAAGATCAGCAGTTCTGCTGAAATTTTCTAAGACTCTCTTCTGTGTATTGAGAATTGAAACACAGCAACAGTAAAATAATCCCATAATTTAGCACAGTTGACAGCATACTGATGTTCTTGAACAGTTATGTCAGGTTAATAAAAGATTTTAATTGATACCTCTTTACATATATACTGAGAATTGTCTGTAGGTAATACAGTTCTGGTTGGAAAGCATGCAGGGTACCTCATGCAATTCCACTTAAATAATATTTTTGGTGGCTCTGAATAGCTCCACATGGGTAGTTCTCTGCCTCTTCATTTCTGTGCATTTCATTCATAACACTGATGTTCTGTTTTGCAGCAGAAAGGAAATGAAGTATCCTCATCACCAAATGTTACATGCCTACATGAGGAGGTTCCTCATGCGATTCATGGAGACAAAATTCTCACAAGAACAATTCAGAATTCAGAACAGAGCTCAATTTATTCTGTCTGAATTGCCATCTGAAGGAGCTTCTTTCTCTCTTAACTGTATAAATAGTATAAAGACACTCCTCCTAAGTTAAACAGTTAGTTACAGGCTGTGATTTGCCTGGCTGCAGGCTGTCTGCGTACTTGCTGACACTGTTTTGTAAGAGTGAAACAGCACAGATGGATCTGGTTTTCTGATAAGCAAATAGTGCAATACTTCTGAAAAGCTAGTCTGTAAACTATACAGTCCATGAGCTTTCTGTAGGTCTCGTAGTACAATATGACTGTAATTTTTTACAAGGACTGTAGCTCATTAGAAACTGGGCTGAAACTTGGAAGGTTATTGGCCATAAAATAGTTTCAACCAGCAGTAATTCCTGTGCCATTGACCTGGGGCAAATGCGTAGTCTTGCGCTAGAGCTTTATATGCCATTACTCACATTTCAAATCCATGAGGCCTTACTAATGTTTATTCTCAAAACACTTTCAAACTGGGAAATAAGTTTAAATTTCTGGTTTGATTTTTGTTCCTGTAGAATTTGAAATGCATATGTCAATGAAGAGCCAAAGTATACGTTGCTGTATATGTGAATCCAGTATAACCTTTTATGTACCTTGTAAGGGCAGGGTTGTTGGAAGAGAAAAGGAGAGTCTTGAACACAACTAGCATGTTTTGACATGGGAAACACAACTTAGTGGGGGTGTTAGTAGTCTTTGATCTTTTTGCTTATCCAGTTTACTGGTTTCTGCATTTCAAAGTTCCAGCATTTGTATATCTGTTCACTGCTGCTTTCTCCTGGAAAAGGTGGGATACCTTGGGCATTTTAAGTTCTTTCCAAGGAATTTC
>JASSUY010047295.1:12500-19878 GCA_032466535.1 Forpus xanthops
TTCTTTTAAAATAATTGTTTCCTGCAAAGAGCCTGATCCTGCACTGTCAGTGTGTGGTTTCACACCTGTACTTATTTTTAAAAGAAGGATCCTACTGATACATGTTTCTCCATTAAATGTTTAATTACACTTCTTTCAATAAACCAGAGACACTTGTCTTACTGAACAGTTACATCCTCAAATCTGCCACTTAAAATATCATGTGACTTTGGATTAATTACTTAAAGGCTGTGACTTGTTTCGTCTGTCTGCAACAAAGAAATAATTCCTACATACCGTGAACTGGTGCTGAATGTGACTAATATATGTGATTTTCTGACTTTTCTCAAAAGCTCTAAAAACTAAGGTTAAGTTTTGCATGTAATTTTCATTGGCAATACCTGACTTTCAAAATAAAAGGAGATTGGAGTAAAAATAGTGTGTCTACTTTGCTTATATTTGTTTTTAATCAAAATCAGATTGGTCAACATTTCTTGAAAATGTGTGTGCAGTTTTTCGAGGCTTATAAAAATTAAAAAGCTTTCTGAAGGTGCAGGTTAGTTATGCTGCCTTCCATTTGTGCCATTAGGAACATGATTCTTGTAGGTAACAAAAAACATATAAATCAGTATGATATCTGTTATTGGTTAGTTCAAAGGAACAATAGGTGAGTGTTTACCTAGCAAGCTTCTTTATAGGTAATCCTGAATTTTTCATGTATGACAGTACAGTAGTGTCAAATAAACAAGCTCGGTGTCCACCATTTCTCTATTAAATTCATCTGGGGAAAACAAGGCTTGTTAGTCTTCAGAGAAGTTCTGTCTTTATTCTGCTGCCGTGTCCATCTGTCTGATTTCCACTATAAATGTTTTCATTCTGTGTCATGGCTTTTATTTCATTAGTATATTCACATGTAAAGCAGTTTGCAGTTGGTTTTGCCTGAAATGCTGTTCAGATGTGTTAAAAATCTATTTGTTTACATATCTGTAGTTTTATTTAGCAGGACTTGTAAGCTAATTCAAAGAAATGGGGAACAGCCTGCATCAGAAACATGAGAAACTCTTCAAAACATGAAGCCTCCATTAGGGTTTGTCATGGAACTGACAAATTTACATGTTCTTTGGAAACTTTCCAACCCATTGTGTTTTGTAGGGCTGCTGTACCAGTCATCTTCATGACCGAGATGGGTGTACAGTTTCCTTGACACCTTGTAACAAATGGGTTACAGTCATAAATCATGTTTTCTTTCTCTGTTCATTTTTTCATGATAGCTCTGACAAAGAATTTGTTGGAAGTTTGTGGCCCACTCAAACAAATAACATAATTTACTTGATTGTATCTTTTCACTGAGTCCCTCTACTGTCCTCTGCCTGAACTGACTTCAGATACATCGAGATTCCTATGAAAAAGAGCCTGTTTGGCTCTTTGCTAAATTTTTATAAAATCAAATAAGAAGTCTTGAAAAATGCTGACTCTAAACTAAAGAAATATACCTAATGCACATAATTGGCCATAAAGCAGCAGGTTTCTCATAGTCTTCCGACCCAGATAGCACAGTAACACTGTGCCAGTAAGAAATAAAGTGCAGTCTGCTGTATCACTGAAGTCTGTGAAATGTACCCATTTATATTACCTAATTACAATTAGAGAAATCTCTTTGCTTAATACATTTTTGCTAATTTAAAATTCAAGCAGTTTTCAAAATGCCTTGTCCTTTATCTGTAGGAATGAAGATATATACCCGGTATGATACGCATATGGATCCTCACATAAAATTCTGTTAAAGGCAGTATTATCTACATAAATATGTATTTTTATTGATGATCTTGACTCTTTTTTTTTTCATGCTTTTGTCTTTTGTCCTGAAAAGCAGGTGTATTAAGTTCTTTACTTCAGCTAATGCAGTTGAAAGTGACTGTTGAAAAATACAAGAGAAACAAATTTTGAAACAAAAGCTCTTAAGAGTGTACCACACAGCAGGTGTGTCTCCAATATAAGAGCGAGTACAGAGTCAAGGAGATTCAGAGCAGATACTACAAAAGCTAGCAGAAATGTGCCTAGTGAAGGGGAATGTGTGTTTCAAACTGAGGAAGAGGGGACTCTTGCAACAGCATTAGTCTTACTGGGTAGAGTCTTTAGCATAGAGCATGGATAAATCAGTGCCACTTACAGTGTAATGTTGATTTTCACTCTGAGAATTGTTACCTGCGTGTTTGAAAGGAAAGAGAGCCAGGAAAGCGAGGTGACATAAAGGTGGGAGAAGTAGAGTAATAAGGGTACGACACCTTCACCATTTGCTATGTATTATAGTAGTAATCATGTAAGTGTTTGTTAGGGAAATTTTTGCAGGGTTTAAAGGTTAAAGGTAATGGTTTAATTGAGAAGGTGTCTGCTTTTCTTCTGCCTTCTCATGTCCATGTGACAGATGGTAGTTGAATAGTATTGTTGAGACAAAATTGTTGAAAGATCAACAAGTTCAGATCTCAGGTAAGCAGAGGGAATTCTTAGTGAGTTCAGAGGGGATTGAGCACTGACTCCAGTCAGTGAATTTTACTCTTCTGCTCATGTATCTCAAAGTTGTTAAAACTTCTTTGTCCTGTCATAGGAATGGATAGATTTAGAATACAACAGTATTGCATAGAGAAGTACTGTTTCCAATACTACAAAACTTCCGGGTGTCATGAAGTGTCACAACCAACATGAACCGCATGAAAGAATAGGTGTCAAGTCAAAGTGAGCCTACAGTCAATGGAGAGAGCCAGGCACATTCACAGAGGCATTAGTCCCATGCTAGAACAGATGCCTAAAACAGATCAGATAGATAAACTTTCTTTGGGATTTCCTTATTCTGTTGACTATAGAAGGAGTCCAGGGATAGCTGAGGTTAAAATTTCTCCCCGTAGTGTCTGATTCTGAGTGGAAGTCTGGTTTGTCTTTTCCACTTATATTTTAGAGTATGACCTTCAGAATATTTGTTCTTGAATTTCATTTATAATTTCATTCACCATTTGCAAAAGATTATCAGACTTTTACAGTAATGGCTGGTACTTCTACTTTCAGACTCCTAATTAGTCAAGATTTAAAGACCATAATTTATGCTGTGATGAATTGTGTGAAAAGTGGTATTCTGTGTAATATTAAATGAAGTATTTTTTTCTAAAAGTAAACTTCAGCAGGCTTGCATTTCTTTTTTCCTCTAAGTGTTACATTTATTCAAAGTCTTTTGGGATAGATTCAAGTAATAGAAATGTTAGAAAAGCTTTTTGTCTGAAGATTTGATCACAATCACAATTTATTTTATTAATGATTGTTATTTTTGCTGATTTACAGAAAGCTGGATTGTCCTACAGGCATCTCACAGAGCAGTATTTATATGCCAGCTTGCTATTATATACAGAAAAAACATTTGAATTTTGCTAGACAAGTGAGCGGCTGCTTTTTCATGTGTGGAAGACTTGGCCTGCTGACAGCTGTTTAACTGTGTCCTGGTTAGCCTGAGCAGTGGTTTCACACAGAGTGTCTGCTGCAGCGGGCTCTGCACATACTTCAGACTCTTTTGTAGGACTAGATACGCAACCACACGTATTTGCTGTGTCTTTCCAACTCACATATACATTCCTGAGAGCGTGTGTGTAGGTGGGTGTTAATGCATATGTAGACACTTCATCTCAGTGTATGGCAGACGCAAAATAAAGCTGTGTCCAAAACAGCAGCTACACAAAAATGCATTCTTAGGCTTTAGTGGTCAAATCAATAATCTTATGACAAGGTTTCCCAACTTTCGGTTTTCAGTTCGGGATGGCTGTGATCACGTTTCTGTCTGCAGACACCAGGTGACTGAGGCGGCAGCCCTTGCTCTGTACTCCAGTATGTCTGTGGCATTTTTATTCCTGTATAAATCAGACTTCCTAAAAAGACTAGCCGGGCAAGAAAGGTTTTCTTATCCTGAAGTGAAGTATTATGCAAATACTTTCCTAGGCTAAGTGTCTTTATTGTGGAAAACACTTACTTCTTTGAGATACTTATTTTGCTGTCTGTTTTAATCATATCTTTTGGAACAGTCTCAATAGATTTTTCTATTTGTAACATTATGACACTTGATAAGATGATTGATTATGAAGTGTTGAGAGCCCTGCCATGTGATCATTTATTTTTAAATACACATTTATACTAGCCAATGCTTAAATTTCTTGCAGGAATACATAAGAGATGTGAAACATAAAGCTTGAGTCTGATCGAATCTGATGCCTCTGGAAATAGAGTGCCACAGTACTGTGGTTTTAAAATAACAGATTCTGACTGAAACTGGAACTTTGCAGTGATAAATATTATGGAAAAAATAATGGTCCATCTTTGGTACAAAATAAAAAAGATGTACAGCTGTGGTGCAGGCGAACTAAAATGTGTTTGATGGTGATATCTTTCTTTCCCTGTGCAGGTGCCTGTGTCAGTGGCCATGATGACTCCCCAGGTGATCACCCCTCAGCAAATGCAGCAGATTCTCCAGCAGCAAGTGTTGTCTCCACAGCAGCTTCAAGCCCTTCTCCAACAGCAGCAAGCAGTTATGTTGCAGCAGGTAATGTGTGTTACCTGCTTTGGACTGTTAGCACAGGGCATTCATGCAAGTGTCAGCCAGATTTTATGGGTCTTGTTTTGTAATATTTCATCATTCATTGCACCAAAAAGAATGAAAATAAATGTGAAACTTCTCAGTCTTTAAATTTCTTGTTTTAATTGCAGAAGTGTGAAATTGCAATTTTGAAACATTGAATATTATATTAGAAATAGCAGCAGCAGTGGCAGATGCATTACAAATGCCAAACAAATTGATATTAAATTTTCAAGTGCTTAGGCACATTTTAATTGTAGACTTGCCAAAGGAAGTGCAAATAGAGTTGTAGATAATTGTTGCTTTAAAATTCAAAACACTCTAGTGCTCCTTTTAGTCACATAATGGTACGCGGTTATGAAATTTGAACTTAGCATCTTGCTTCATCATGGGGAAAAGTTGGGGGTTTTGGTTTTGAGGTTTTCTACATCCAAAAAAATTTGTCCCAGCTAGGGCTAAAAAGAAGGAGGAGGTTACTGTTTCCTTAGCACAAAACCTGGTAGCTAAATGAACAATCCATGAATTTGTTATTCGTACAATAAAGGTAGTTTCAGTGATCAGTACCTCAAGTGTAATGCAGAGTGGGTTTTTGGGTGCTTGGTTAATTGTCACACAGAAAATGATGTGTCTGTTTGTCATAGTCACAGCTCAATCACTGTATGTTTAAACACTTTAATATCCAGTACCGTGATTATTGCAGGCAATTCACCTTCAATTGTGAATCCAGCATCCCCTAAATAGATTGACAGATTAATTACTTTTTTCCCCTAAGAAACAGACAGTTGAGTTTGGCCTTACAGACTTATAGGTTTCTTGCAAGTGGATGAGTACAATTTCTGATTGGTTACATAAGACATGTGAGGAACTTAGGTATAGTTATTTGAGGAGTTAATTTGGCTCTTGCATTCCCTTTAGAATACAGATTTTCTATACCCTTCTGTTTAGGATATTTTGGAATCTGCATTGGAAAATTTCAGAACCGCCTTGGAAAAAAATGTATGTAGATCTGCCTCTTCAAATCACATTTTTTATTATGAGGTGATTCTTAATGGCTACGCTACCATATGCCAATCTAGAAGAGTTTAGGAGATTTATAATACTTGAAACTTTTGCCTTTATTTATTAAAGTCAAAATGGTTTATTCAGCAACAACTACAAGAGTTTTACAAGAAACAGCAAGAGCAGTTACATCTTCAGCTTTTGCAGCAGCAGCAACAGCAGCAGCAACAGCAACAACAACAGCAGCAACAACAGCAACAACAGCAGCAGCAGCAGCAGCAACAGCAGCAGCAGCAGCAACAGCAACAACAGCAGCAGCAGCAGCATCCAGGAAAGCAAGCAAAAGAGGTAGGAGCTAAGACCCTTGCTGATTCATACTAGTCTGAGCTGTCAGAGGCGTGGCAAAGACTAGTTTAGATCTTTTCCTGTAGCAAGGATGCAGCTATCAAAGATTTGTTCTTATGTTTTTACCAGGCTTAATAGCAGTGCTGGTATAAATCTCCTACTCCCCTTTCTGAGACATAGGATTTTAGCAGCCTAGAGCTGCTGATGCCTAATGTTCATTAATGAATCTGAGCGTGCAAAGAACAACCTGTGTGGTGGACACCGTACTGATTATTTTGTATTCACAGGCAATCTGTGTTGGGGAAGGAGCCTTACTTTTCTCAGTGGCACAGCTCAGAAAGCATGCAAATTTAGTCCATGGCTGAAAAAGAGCGATTGAGCACAGATTTCAAAGTCACAGGCCCCTGATTAATGAACTGCTACTGTAGGTTTGAAGTGGCGAGTAGAAAGTTACAGTTTGATGTGCTCATAAATCAACCTGACAAGTGGGTTTCTCAGGCCTAGCTTGTACTTGTCAGCAAACTGCATCAAATATAAACATAGCACAAACAAAACATGTTGAAGTAGTTAAATTGATCAGCAGGTATCCTAGACGTTGTCTTCAAGCTGCCCATTATGCAAACGTCGAGGAAGCAGTTGTGACCTCCTGAGGCTTTGTTTCTGTTTGGATTTGTGAATAGAATTTCAGACAGCCATCAACTACGGAATAGAAATTGCTCCTGTATTTCTCCGGAGGCTGTGGGCAATCCACATGACTTGCTCCATTATGCAGTCTGTTTTCCAGTGAGCGCATCAGAAGTTTCTCTTTTCCCCAAACTAGAAAGGAAAGGTCTTCCACAGCAGCTTGTCTTTCTCTGAAGTGTGACTGCCTTCTCAAACCCTCCTGTGTCTTTTCAGCCTCCAGTTTGTCTTGAAATGCCTCACAAAACTGGAACTTATACTTTTGCTCCATAATAGGGCACTTCGTTGCCTCGAATGTAATGCTCCTTTTAATATATTCCAACAAGAGAAGAGGGAGAGCTAACAGGCAAGTGAAATGAAGGCTACATCCCAGTTTACTAATAGATCACTGGAGACCACATTCATGGGCCACTGCAGACCATACTTAGTCAATTGGAAAAATAAGAGTGCCTTCAAATCACAGGCTTCTATGAAGAGTTATACTTTTAGAATAGATAAATTTGTTATCATCTGCCATGAGCTGGGCTTTTTTTGTTGTTGCTTAAAACAGCTGGTACATACTTTCTCTTGACCCTTTTCTTTAGCGTGTCATTGTGTCTTGCTATTTTCCCTAACACCTAATAGCTTGAATGAACATAATAGAAAATTCAAATGCTTTCACTGCCTGAATATTCTACAAATAGCATTATTATTTAATAACTCAGATTAAAGGGAAAAGGGTTGATTTTACATTTTTGCCATTCTAGCCTTCACTGCACGCTTTAT